>VXBZ01001728.1:0-78606 GCA_013399135.1 Heliornis fulica | reverse complement strand
TTTTTTTTTTTTATGCATAGAAACAAGGCAACCTATAGCTTTGGTGATAATGTAAGAACTATTTCTTAAAAACTGAAACAAGAAAAGTCTATATTGGGGTTATCGTAACTTTGAAAAGAAAATGGTTAGTGTAAGAAAACACCAGCTCTTCTAAAATGCCTAAAAAATGTAAACCCTCCAGGAATTCTGACCATCAATAAAAAGAGAAAAAGACAAACAAACTAAAGCAGCATCCTGTAGGACAACTATTCCTTTGGCTTACATGCATTCTGTAACCTTTCACATGAAAGCCATTTGTCTGAATCTTGCCTTGCTCAATATTAATGATTTAAGTCTACAATGATCTGATAGTTGTTTACAAGTTTATATGTAATTTACAGACAGTTCATCTGACGGTAGAGTTCACAGCTGACAGATATGCACACCTCAAACTACTATCTGGTTTCCAGCTGGTAAGCAGTATTTCGTGAACATGAGATAACATCCATTTATCTATTCAGCTTCATTTGTTTAAAAGATGGGTAGTGCAGGCAGATGTTACTCTTCTGAATCTAGGGACATGTCACCCTGTTACATAGCCTGCATAGCAAATGCATAGGGGAACTACGCATTTTATAGAGGCAGAGGTAAGAGGAGTTAGTTACTAGGACAGCAATATACTGAAACATATATTTTTTGTTTGATTCTTTGAAAAACAAACAAAAATTTATTTTTTATATATATTTTTTTTTTAGGAACAGAATTGCCCCTAACATACTGTCGTTTAAAAATATTTTTAATATGCTTGGAGTGAGGACTTTTCAACATTATGCCAAAATTTTCTCATTTGTTTGTTTAGGGCTTTTAAGTTGAGCTTTCTTGTGTTTACGAATTAGATGAAAAAAAAAGAGAAACTGACTCCTTTCTGGCTTGATAGTTTTGCAAAGTTAAGAACTCATGAAAGTAGTGGTTAGGTGGATTTCCTATATGCTTTACTTCAGGAATAAAACTGTTCCTTCATAAAGCAGTTTGTTTTTTCTTGCTGGTGGGGACCATGATCTTTTAAAGACTCATACTTCCTACCCTTGAAATCATCTATATTTCTGCTTCTACGGTTCATGTGGCTGTCACTTCAGTGTACATCTAGATGTTATCTTGCTTCAGTGAGGGAAGTAACACCACAGAGAAGGGGGGGGCTGGCAGTGGATACCAGAAATTGGTCATTAGCCATAGCAGTTCATTGTTTATGTAGCTATCTCTGAACTGCCTTAGCCATTAGGTGCGTGGTTTTATTTTACCTGCAACACATGCAGAGTTGAATAATTCAACCTATTCAGCATATGAGTTTGTACCAATAACACAGGGGAATAGCACTTAGAAAGGTCAACAATTCCTATGTAACTATGTGGGTTCAGGTGATTTCAGTCTTTACCTTTTTGGAAGCCCCATGTTTGCTTTCTTCTGTCATCAACAGTAAAAATCAGTCTGTCATTAAGGATCTCTCACATACTTGAAGAGCCCAAACCTTAACCATTTTGGATATTTTTAGTTTGATGAACTACTTAGAAAGGCACTTGGTTACTGAAGGAAAGTTAGAATGGTAAATAAAGACAATCCGTCCTTCAAAATGTGTCTCAAGAACAGCTTTGATTTCTCCTTATGTTTTTTATTATCTCCTGGCTTCTGTTAGTTATCAGTGGCAGCTGCACGCTACAGGCACAGAGAACAGCAGACATGGTTCAGCCTAGGACATTGCTGTTCGGTCTGATAAAACTTCCATAGTTTGAAGAGAACATAATAAATACTTGTACTCACTTGACACAGTCTGCTTTCTCGGCTGAATAAAATATGGTAAGTCCTACAAAAGTTATTTCTTATTTTTAAAGAACAAGTGATATAGACAGTGACAGACACAATAGGGGTAACCCAAGTAGGTCACATAATGACAAGGCATTGGTATTGTTGATGGTAATGGCAAAAGAGAAATGTTGAAGCAGCCTTTTCCTTATATCCCCTGGTTCCCATGTGCAACTCTAAAAGTCCTTGAACCCTGAACAACTCCCAACAGTAAGGCTGCAAGGGAAATCTACAAGTGAAATCTGACTTTATTCCTCAAGGGATTTTACAGGATAGACTAATGAAGCAGATGCAAAGTCTTCCTGGACTTGATGATGTCTTGAGACACCAGAATCCAAAAACAGAAGACAAAATATTCATTACCCATGAGCAAGCCTAATTAAGTGGGAGAAGGAGATTGCAGGGCAGAAAGGACACCCGCCATGGGGAAAAGACTGTCAGTTCTGGGGCTGGATAAGTGCCCAAGCTCTGCTCCATCTGTCTCTGCAAGTGCTCAAGGTCTCTCCAAAAGAGAACTGCTGCATCATTAACAGACACACAAATGCCAGCAACACGCTTCTCCAGTCAGGAAGCTCCCACAGGCATGTTTGGAGTGCGGAACTGTTTTCCCACTGCTGGATGTATGTGGGCACAGCCATCAATGGGGAAGCTCCAAACTGACAAAGTGCTTTACCATAAGCATTCTCAATCTTCTAAGTGTCTCCAGAATACAATAACATAGTTTCTCTATTTCATCTGTGCTCTCTCCCCGTTTCCTTGGGAAACTTGAGTTTCCATAGGAAACCCATCTACTATGGGAAGCTGATTTTTCCAGAGGTCTGACACCAGAGTCCCTCAGGCAGGAAGGCAGAAAAGCAGGCCTGGTGGGAAGAAGCAGATGGATAGAAAACCCACCTCCTTTCCAAAACTCTTTAAATCTAAATGCTCCCTTGCCGTGGGACTGTAAGGACAATATAAGAGGAAAAATTAATCGAAAAGAGGGTTTATGACTGAGGAGTTTGAGCAAAAAGTTATGTCAAAAAAAGAAAAAAAAATCCTTTGTAAATGGAAATATAAAGTTGATAAAATCTGAATTAAATCTGCAGCTCCCATTGAGAACTGTGAGGCAATACTGCTGAGAATGGCATCCCAAGAAAGAGATAGAGGGGTACAAGTAGACTTTTCAGTGCAGATCTTCACTCCTGGGTATGAATTGTGGCTTTTACCATGGCAGTAGGACAGATTTCTAGTATAGCTGTCCTTGATTCAGCTGAGGACTATTACTGGATCAGAGCAGAGCTTTCAGGAAGTACCTTCCCAACACATAATAGTTTTCAGGTGAGCTGAAGTAAATAAACTGTGTGCACTACTCCTCTGGTGCCCCTGATGGCCTGTTCTTGTACCTAGTGTGCTGAGGAATCATGTCACTTTGAGAAATCCCCACACTACTAATCATTAACCTACCTGAATACAAGCATACTTCTAAACTGCCAAAAAAATTACTGTGAGCCTTGAAATATATTCAGGACAAGACTAGCATTGTCTTAACCTCTCAAAATAGTAGTGTAGGTAATAATGTGCATGTTTGCAGATAGATACCCAAATGAGATGCATTAAGCACTAGGATAGACATTTCAATAATAAGCTGCCTACAGACAAATTTTCCCAGGAAAGAAATATGATTGAAATATTGCTAGCACAGATATAGTCTGTAAGGTTATCCTCTCAGTTTGAAGGGTATATGAAAAACACTTCTAATTTCACACACACATATATATATAAAATTTAAAACTGTGAGATACATATTAGAAACAAAGGAAACTAGGATTTTTGACACCATTTTCAGTAAAAATAAAGGTCAATGTTTCTCTGTGGTGTAGATATGACATCGTCTACGCACTGAAAAATTGCTTAGTTCTGTGTGCAAAGGACATGGAAGTTGAACACAGGCTGAATAAGAAAGAGGAAAGAAGTAAGAATACAGAGTTGTCCTTCCATATTCACCTAAAAATAAAAAACTAAACATGAATATTTTCCAAATTGCATGTGCACAATTGAAACTTGAAGCAGCAGGATTCAAAATTGCAGTGATTTTCAACAACAAAAAAAAAAAAAAAACAAACCAAAATAAACAAACAAAATAAACCCCTGTTGAACAACAAAGACTGCAGCAACTACACGAACTATGTTTCCTAGATCTGGCAACTTTTCATACAACTAAACTTACAATTCACAAATCTGCATGACATCAGTCTTTGTTACCTGCTTCAAGATATCAGAAAAAATCTGCAATTTTTTCTCTCACCTCTTGACTCCATGTTGAAAATAGTTATTTTTTACTGAACATCCATTTTGGTTTAGGACCTGGACTGTGACAGGTATTTTTGCTCTAGTTTATAGAAAAGAATTTTGTGTAACTCTATGGTAGAGCTCTGCAGTTATGTGATTACCATAGCAGCAAAGCTGACACAAGAGGGTCATGTCTTTTAGTGTACCCACTCTGACTTTTCCTGTTTTGACATGAACGTGAGCAAACTTGGGATCCAACTGAGTGTATTCCAGAACCGAGAGAGAATAGACAGTGATTGAATGAGCATCAACAAATCCAGCATCCAGTATTCCCTTCCTAGATTTAAAGAGCAATTGTAGAAGACATGATATAGATGTTAAGGTATTTTATGGCACAGATTCTATGTAATATGGCTTAGCTACCTGCAAATTCCATCTAAGGTAAATATCAAATGTCTGAGAAAAAGTGTCGAGAAGTTATTTTTATAAAACGTGTTTACATTCCAAAATTAAGAGAACATATACAGTCTTGTATAGGAAAATCAAGGCAAACTAAGAACAGAGATCATACTAGAGAAGAGATTCATTCAGATTTCTTCAGTGGAAGAAATACTTCCACTTGTTTGTTTTTTTCCTTCCATGTCAGGATAGGTAGCATCCTGCAAAGCAAATCGAAGCATGTTGGTTTTAGGGTGGGGATGTTATATTCATCTAAGTAGATAACATCTACAATGCCCAGAGATGAATGTACCTAAAGCGTGAATAAATATGTGGATGAGAAAGGTTGATGGTGATAACTCAGATGCAGATCTAAATCAACAGAGGCAACAAAACATCACAGGAGAAGGAAGGCATAGGTATCCAAGATGTCTACAAGCAACTCTGAGTTTGTGGTAAGAGCACAAAGGATAAAATAGCAATGTAAAATTAGTATCATTTAAGAAAACCTTATATGTCTTGACCTGCAGCTGACACTAGCTTTAAATTATGCCAAAGAATCAACTCTGACTTTTTTATGCTACCAAAATACTTTCTCCTCCAAACAATGGAATTATCTCCTCCCACACATACCAAGATCCTCTGGAAGCTCAGTGTAACTCAGTACACACAAGGATTTGGGCAACATTCATTTCATATTTCTACATTGGAGTAATAACAAAGGACAAAGCTATCTTGAAGAAAGTTATGAAATGTTTTGAGTTATGAGAAAAAGGAAAGGGAGAGGTTGAAGATAATAAAGAAAAGAGTGTAAAATGAACCAAAATCCTTTAAGGAAAAATACACCCTGCAAAACCCTCTGCTCAGTCTAGTGTTTCATGTCTGAGCATGCTCAGGAACCTTACTCACTGGGGACAATTACTCAATTTTTAAGTGTTTTAAGTGCAGTCTTCCTTGGCTTGTGGGTTTCTACATTTGCTTTAGTCCTGTGAAGTTCTTATTTTAAATCCTGACAGAGATCACAGGTGTCATTGGAGGTTTATTCCCAAAGAATATGCCTGCCTTGTGGGTCATTTTGTGGCCTGAATACACCAAGCAAGAGGATGTGCTGATGTTACCAAGTGGGAGACTGTAAATCTGAAGTCTCTCAAAGGCAAGGTAGTGACAGTCATTTTTTTGCTTTAATGTTTGTCTTGACATTAAGGCAGCATGTCTTTTCTTTCTACAACATATGCTACAGCCACACATGAAACTTCACCTTAGTGAAGTAAGTGATAAAGCCCCTGTGCAATGTTATACAAAGGGATAGACTGGATGTCACCAAGTTTTCTGACTTCAGAACAAGTGAACTTATCACTGTTGTAAGAAGTATCCCATGGTTGCCTAAATAAAACTTCTGAAGGGATTTTAGAGAATATTCACAGAAGAAGATGTGCTTTTATTCTTACTAATATTCTCATAGTAACTGTGATTTTAGTAATAATGCATATTATCATTAAAAGTATATGCTATGCTGTGACTTTGATACTTAATTCACCTATTTGAATTTTGGATGCCAAATGCTTTCTAATGTCTTCATTGATTTAGTACGTGAAAACAAAGAATCCTATTAAAAATTAATTAAGGAAAAAAGTGATTGTTTTTAAGCATGTAGATGAGTTATTAAAGAGAAAAAAGGAGGAAAAGAATGGATTTTTTATTAATCATTCCCCCATGGATCTAGATATGTTTAGCAGGCCTGGGAATTTATGGTGTTAATGTGATCACAAGTGATGAGTTAAAGCACAAGATTTTTCATTCTCCCCTCTGCATTCCATGGTGGGATATTTCATAGAAACATAGAATCATAGAAACACAGAATCTTTAAGGCTGGAAAAGACCTCAAAGATTAATAATTCCTATTGTCAGTCCAATACCACCATGACAACTAAACCATACCCTGAAGTGCCACATGTACTTGTTTTTTTAAACACCTCTAGGGATAGTGAGTCTACCACCTCTCTGGGCAGCCTGTTACAATGCCTGAACACTTTTTCAGTGAAGAAATTTTTCCAAACAACCAATCTAAACCTCCCCTGATGCAATGTGGGACCATTTTCTCTTGTCCTATTGTTAGTTACTTGGGAGAAGAGACCAACACGAGTGAGGGATCCAAAACTGACCACAGTACTCAAGTTGCTGTGCAAAATCAATCAGTGAATTGTCATACCTAACCCTCATCTGAAGGAATCAGGAGATTACATTTCTCTCAGCCTTCTAAACACCACTATAGCAGAGATTTGTTTGAAATTAGTGATTCTCAGATCATTCTCTATCTAACTGTTTTTCTGCAAAATCCTGCCTTTCCACCATATTTCTAATCCACTGCTTCATCTGCTGCATCAGCAGAGCTCCACACTGGAGGAGGCACTCAAAGCAAAATCCCTTCTAATTCCAAGTTACTATTTATCAGTCACTGTGCTTTTCTGCAAGAAATATAAAAGGCTTACAATTTAGTCATCTATATATCAGCCCAGAAATAGTGAAAATCCATTTATTTCCTCTCTCATCCATGTTTAACAAACTTAAAACTGACTGTTCTGTTGGCGAAAGGAGAGGAAGGGGGAAAGGCATCCATCCCTCCAGCTGTTAGAAGCAATCTTGGCACAGAGAGAGGCTTGCATCCAACTGCTGCAGATTGGAAAAGTCAGGCTGAGGGCAGTGAAGCAATCCACAGCAGGTCTACCTCCCAGTTCTCCCTGATTTTTTTCATCAACAATCTTCATTGGTTTTCCTCTGTCTGGGGGTTTCCCTTCAGTTAGAATGCAGATTTAGAAAGACTGAAAAAATGTCAGTTTTAAAAAAAATTGCTGAGTTATTTTGCACATCTTTCAACTCCTTCCCTTATTCTCATTCACAGTCCCCTTCTCGTATTTTTACAGATTTTACCTCTACTGCACCTTTTTGCTGCAGCTTTTGTGTTTTTTTCTTTTTCCTGTCACTTCTGTGTCTTTTAATTCACATCCCAATTTCCTAGTGTGATGTAAATTTAAGAAGGTTTAGAGGTGAGTGTATTGACTTTTCCAGATTTACATTTCCCTCAGCATTCACAGGAGTCTAATTGATTTGTGAACCTTGTGGGCTTTTTCTCTAAATAAATAAATAAATAGATAGATAGATAAAATTGTGTATGCAGTCCAATTATACCGAGGGCAGTTAAGACTCACAATTTGAGTTAGAAATAATAACAGAATTCAAGACAGAAAACGATCACCATTTTTGGTCTGTTTCTTTTCTAAAAGAGGTCAGAGCCAACACTTCCACTGAGTTCAAGAGGAAGACTTCTCTGCCTTTATTGTCAAGTAAACACAGTTAAAATACATAAACCAGACATATACAGACAAAATACATGGACTATTTCTAAGGCCAAATTTGGTAACCGATCACAATGAATTCACTGTTTCTAAACAATGGCAGAAGTTGTCCCTACAAGACATTTTCTTTTATTTAGGATTTCGGTAAGCTCTGCTTTTCTGTTTTGTGTACACAGAGCACCTCATACAGTGGACTATTGCTCCATGTCTGAGGCTCTATGACAGCACACAAAAAGACCAAAACAACACAAAAAATCCCAGTATGCTATAAAATTCTTTCATCTAGTATATTTTTCCAGAACATTGCTATTGTTTATGTAAAGGTTGCCATTTTGAGACCAAATCGAGGCCATCTTTTTAAATGCTTAATGTTTAAATATTTTAGAACACAGGTGGTGGAATAGTCTGAGAACTTAGAAGATTGTCATAAAAATGAAACAAACAAACAATACCAAACAAACAAAGAAGACTCCCAAACCCCAAAATAAACAAACAGAAAAAAAACAAACCCTCAACCAAAAAAAACACCAACAAAGACCCCAAGGACAACACTGAGCTGGATTTCAGTTTAGTCTGAAAATACTTACGGTTTTAGAAGCATCTTCCACAGAGAAGTTCAGAGAACCTAAAGCTTGAGAATTTTTCCAAACAAATAGAACCCACTGTTGCTGGTACACCATTAACTGAAGGTTTAAGGAAGGGAAGTAAGTTTAGTCCCTTGGAAGAAATAACTAGACAGCTGCCACTAGAGCCAACTGTATGGTTAGCTTTCAGTGAAGCTGATAAACAAGCCAAGGGGACGACAGCTAAGGGATCAGTCTCAAGTCTAGCTGTAGCTGTAACTTCTGGAAACATTATATTCCAGATCAAAACTGAAATAAATTATCAGATGGAGCAGGGGGCTCACTACACCAAGAATGACTAATATTTTCATGTTTAAGGGGCTGAAGGAAAGTTCCAAGCACGGCTAACTTCAGACACTTCTTCTGACTGATCGTATCAGGGACGCGAAATGCAGGAATGAGGCCAAATCTAAGCTCTTTTGCCCTCTTCATTTGTCTAAAACATGTTAAGGAAACTCATGTTGCTTTCAAGGTAAAAGCTCTGCAAAGAAGGCTCTGCCATTCTCTTGTGGATCCTCCATAACCACAAGCTCTTGTTTCTCTTTAGGGGAGATTTTCTGAGGTACAGATGGGAGTTACATGCCCAATTCCCATTATCTTCCAAAGATAATTACATGCTTAGCTGCCCTCTGTGCCTTTTATAACCTTCCCTTTTAAAGTCAGATGTTCATGATTACATAGATTATCTGCAATACATTTCACAACAGCAGTACTTTAGGGTACTTCTTTAAAATGCTATTGGAAGGTTTAACAACATACATAAAATATACAGTAATGATCAGGTAGTCTATGGATTGTTTGTTTTAAGAAGCTGAGATTCTCTTGCTAAAATAGGATGCTTTTTTAAGGAAACATACCCTCAGTCTAAAATATATGTAATTATGGTTGCTACAGTGGATTAAAACATTCATTATACAAGCCACAGATAAGATATAATCTGGGATGTTGATGACTTTTTGCAACATCAGAGAAGATTAAAGGGGAGTTTCATTGTAAACCTGTTCAGTTTGCCATAAAAAATTATGTCCAGTATGTGGTAAAAAGGTTGCCATCACTTTCACTTCTGGTCTCACTTTATTTACTTTTTCTCCTAGTCTAGCTGTCTGTAAATCTTTGAAATTTCATAATGCCAATTAAGAAAAATAAAGAGCAAATTGAGATACCAGTATTCATAGAGGAATGCTGTTGGCTGAGGCCCCAGATATTTTTTGTGTCTCCAGTGATTTGCCTGTAACTGTTCCAGGAAGTTTGGGAAAAGCTTTGCATTGACATCATGCTGCAAGCGCTGGAAAAGCTTTACCCTGGGAAAGATTTGAGGCCTAGTTCAATGTCCTGGGTAACCTATCCAATGACTTCTATGGACATTCTCAAGGTTAATGAATTTAGCAGAAAGCTATCCCATCTCCTCCCTCCCCCACCCCATCCTCCCACCCCAAGCTGTTTTACTGCAGGGAAAGTTGAAAAAATGTTTATTTTTGTCTTATTTTTCTCCTGAATTCTCTCTTCCCAAAGTCTCAGCATTTTGGTTTTCATCTACTATTTTTTTGTCTCAGTGCAGCTGCCACTATGAACCACTTAAAGGGAAAAAACTTTATACTGTTTGATTTTTTTAAAAAAATTTTTTAGTGCCCACAGTAGTTATTCTCACCACTAAAGCAGATTAAGATGACTTTCCTCTTCCTAAGACATGTGTTTGAGACTTGTTTCTTTTTTACTAATGAAAAACAATGCAAAAAGAAAGTAGACACAAATAAAAAGTAATTTTGGAAAATAGCAAAGCCGGAGGGCCATTTATCCATGACCTGGAAGGTGGCCATTGTGGAAGGATGTTATGTAAGAGTTAGTTTCTGAGGATGGGAAAAAGCATCCAATATCTGTTATGTTCAGTGTTTAATCCCTCACCAGAAGATTCAGTGGAATTACTCTTTTGAGCAGGGCTTTGTATTCTAGGAATTACTGTATATACTATCATTTGTCAGCAACTGTTTGGGTTTTTCTACCTGACTGACTCAGAAGCTGTTTAAAGATTACTGCTCTTCTCAAGGTGCCTGTGTCTAACTACAAGAGCTAGCTAACTAGTTTGAAGCAGAAGCCTGAGTTTTAGATGACCAAAGCTAGTCAAGAAAAAGGTCAACTAAATAAATTCCAAGAATTTTATTGCTCTTCCTTTCCAAGTTAAATCTATCAATGCAAAAGTTGTGTAAAAATCTTTTGTCAGGAGAAGGAATCTTTTTTTTTTTCTCTAAATGGTGCGGAAAAATACAGGAAATAAAATGACCCTGACTGTTCAAATGAAATGAACTTCTATTGCAGTTGTTTCCAAATGTGCCAGTTTTCCTGACTTATTCTTGATGTACATTTTCTTCATAAATATGTCATACAGGAAGAATTGTTTTTATACTCTCTCACATTTGGCACCTTGAAACCCCAATGTCTCGTTTTGCTGTGCTGATAGTCCACAGACAAGTATAAGTAACATCTTAGAAACAACGCTGAGATTGTGTGTACTTGTTTTTAATAAAACTGTCAAGCACTAAAACCCTGCAAGTGCATAGGTATATTTATAGATTGTTTCTCTCCAAATGGATGAAGAAATATTTTTAAAATCACATTCCCAGGTGTAAAGCTCGGGAAATGAGAAACAACTCATTATAAAAAATATTATAATTAAATGAATGCAGGTCTTGAACAGAGATAGAAAATTCCATAAACTATTGGCTAGACTCAATAAAAATATGTATTCTAAATTTTATTTTTAAACCCACTTTAAAACCTATTCTAGAAGTAATTTGATTCTAAACAAGAAAAAAAAAAGAAAAAAAAAAAAAATGTTAANNNNAAAAAAAAAAGAACTGTTAGAAACTATTTTGTTTCCTTTTGGTTTTGGTGTGGCTTTTTACTGTTGTATCAATCTTATTGCAAGAGAGATAATCTACTATTTCAGAGTGTATCATTACCCTTACTGGAGTACAAAAACACAGGTAAGCACTATTTATTTTTCAGGTATAGACAGATTATGTCAAATATTTTAATTTAAAGTAGTTGCACCTAGTACACAAGCACTTAAGATAACTCTCAGAGGTACTGATTACAAAAATCATAGGGAATTTACCCAGGAAGAAGGTTCATAAGTTAGATCTGCAAAAGTATTTAGGCCACTAAATCACATCAGCTATTTTAGCGAAACTTAGATATTGAAATGCATTTAAGGATATAGCTATAAAACTATAGGAGCATATTAAGTACAGCATTTCTTAAATGTCCAGATAACTTGTAAAAATGGCTGATCCTAATCAGTCAGGATTACTTTGTAAGCCTGTAATAGTAGATGTACTGTTGGGCACTTTTTAACAGATGTGCAGACCCATCAAGTTCAGCAAACATTACCTGAAGCTGAAAGTGTCATCTTAACCCTGACTTGCAGACATAACTTAGCTCATATCCTCAGGTAAGATTTTATGAGTCAGAAACCTAAGTAAAACTAGCCCCTTGTCTTCACGTAATGTGGTTATTTTCAAGATTTGTTCAAATCTGAATGCCACATCTATACTTCTACCATTTTAGACAGCCAATAAAGTCATCTATCTATACATAGGCACCAGAACCCCAAGACATGTTTTCTTGCTCTATATCAACTCCACATATGCTAAGAGATGGGGGCTAAACCATATGGTTCAATGTAGTTTTCTGAAAGGATCAACTAATACATTGAGATGCCCTTCATTTCACTATTAGTGGTAGTGAGAAGCTGAAAATGTTCAGCTCAAAGCTGAAGATTCTGATTTGAAGGACACTTCACCTTTAAGAGTAGAAATAATTTGACTCAGCATAGATGTCAGCAGAATTACTCATCGTGGGTTCCCTTGACAGTCAATGGATTTGTATTCAATGTAGAGAGTGGTGTTCAGGTTGTGATTCACGTTGTCGTAAAGTACACACTTAAAATAGGTCAGAGAAACTATGCCCTAATAAGGCCTGTTTCTCCTCATAAACTACAGATGGAGACTAAGATGATTAACTCTACTGAAGATAGCTGAATTAAAAATTAATCCTTGACTGTATCATTCAACATAACCTTTGTAAATATAGTCTATTGCAACAAGTGTCCTGTTTTCCAAAGAAGAGGATAAAGTAAAGAATGTTCAAGTATGCATATTTTAAGCCTAGACACTTGTAGATTTACCTGTAAAATATACCCCAAAATGTTAATATATCTATTTTAAGGTTGCAGTAAAAATTAGTGTAAAGACACTCTGAAGAATCAAGGTCTTCAAAGAAAAAGAAGTAGAAATTAGACATGGGATTTCAAAAGCAAAGGGATTTGAATGTCTAAGGTAAATTGAGCAAGTATATCCCTTGGGTTTCTTTGAAAGCCTAAATATTAGTTAAGGGAAAATTAGATCAAGAAAATGTTGGCATTTAATTGAAAAAGGAATGTAGCAAAAATAGCTAGTTCTCTTTTAGCAAATGTGTTCTTTCATTCATTCCAACACATTTAATGTCTGGAGAAAGAACATTCCAGTAGCCACATTTTATTCACTTCATGTTTTTTCAGTCCACATAAATCTACATTCATGGAACCTGATGACCACTGAATTTAAAAAATAAAACTTGCATGAGCCTGTGACCAAAGCTCTTTTTCAAAAGCACCATTTAATACCTTAAAAATATTTCCTTGTGTTCTACTCTAACTACACACTATTAAGCTCTGTCTATTAAGATGTTTCTAAGGAGATTTTGATAGGAAGGCTCATAATGAATACCTTGACTAATAAGAAAGCCAAAAGTCTATGTATTTATCTTTACATTAGTCTGTCTCTTTCAACAGGAAATGTTAGAGAACTGTGCTTACCAGGCACTGAGGTTTTTTTTAACGTGTAAAATAGAGAAGAGAGAGGACAAACTGTGGTGAGGAAAATGTGAGCATTGTACAACTCACCAGACTGCCTGCCCCAGAGAGATTTATTTATTGGAAATTACGGTGAGAGGAAAAAGACTAAATAACTTTAAGTCCCTAGTTATTATGTCATGTGTAGCTCCACAGTACAATATAGCCACAATCTGCTGTTTTGTAAACTGAGCTGTCAAACACTTGTTATTTTAAAGCTGCAGCTTTTCAGGGTCCTCTGACAGCCAGTGGTCCCAACTCTCAGCCTGATTCATGGCTGGCTCTGAGACAGAGGAAGTTCGTGTCTGCTATAATCTAAACACTTTGCAAATGGAGCATTTGAACAGTGGTGAAAGAAGAAACCCTATAACCCAGACAAGAATCCTGCAAAGCTTCTGGGGAGAAGAGAAGGGAAATAAGTACAACAGTGCAGTCTGCAAGATCAGCAAATGTATTCACATAATTTTATTTCAAAAACTCTCAGAGTTTCAGGAAGGAGGAAGAAGTTGATTTTAAGCCACTTAACTGAAAAGCAGTGAAAATTGGTCTCTGTCAAAAATATGGAAACAATGTCCCAGATGTGTACTTCTGCAACATCTGTATTTTCCATTTCAAGTGTAAATACAAAAATGCTCTTAATAGGAGGATTTCTCCTTCCCCTGCCTTCCCTCCCACCCCTGAGAGCTGTGTTTAGCCCTTAGATTCCAATCAGTGAGTGATTTTAAGGCAAAAAAAGTTGTGGATAATTTCCAATGCACTGAACTCTAGATCAGTTTCAGAGGCATCATGCAGACAGTAAAAGATGAGTTCCTGGGCTGTGATAATGTTCCCCTCTAACGCTCAGATAATGAAATCAAGACACATCAAATGCTTATGATTTCTTAAAGGAAACAAATGTCCAAATCTAGGGAAAACAACAACAACAACAAAAAAAACCAAAAACAAACAAAAAACTAAAAAAAGCCCACAAAAAAAGCATCCCTAATGAATTAAGTAATGACATTTGCAAGATAAATTAACTTAGAATTAATTTCTCATTTTGCCCTAATTATAATTGTCCCACATTTGCAGTCTTCCTTGTCTCCAGTACACACGTGTTTGTCTGTCTTAGACTCATTTTCTGGTGTCTTTCAACGAACATGCACAGAGCACCTCTCATCAAAGCATTCTCCCAGGATATAAAAGAAACCTTCCATCTGTCCCTTTACCTCTCGGTCAGACCAAGTGTAGAAGGTGCTAATTTTAATTACTTATATATATTTTAAGTTACATCTATATGTAGCCTTAGGATAGCATTCTTAGCTACAAGTTTCTTTCAACTGTCAGGAAAAAATATGCTTCTGGATGAAAACTTGGTAATTCTGTCTTACCAGACCTCATGGCAACATAAATCAAATGTATTTTTGTAGTTTCTGTCTGGTGAATTATGGTTCACTGCTTTAGCATTCGGTTTATAGACAGTAACACAATACATCAGGAATTGTTGCAAAAGGGAAGAATCTGTGAGAAGAAATGGTAGTATAATTTGTATAAATTCTGTGCAGAAAGACACAATGCTGAAGAACTTGGCAGCTAATGTCAAATGTTTATAGCAGCCACAATACTTGCATTTCAAAAAAAAAAAAAAAAAGACTTATGGTCAGCTGGAATTTCCACACATTACTTGGAATCTATGGAAGGAAACTTGCTGAGGGTGCACTCAATCCCATTGTTGGCAACATGGGCAGTGGCATTGAGTGCAACCTCAGTGAGTTTGTGGATGACACCAAGCAATGTGGTTCATTGACATGCTGGAGGGAAAGGCTGTCATCCAGGGGGCCTTTGACAGCCTGACGTGCAAACTGCATGAAGTTCAACAGAGCCAAGGGCAAGGTCCTGCACATGGGTCAGGGCAACCCCAAGCATAACAACAGTCTGGGCAGAAAATGGATTGAGAGCAGCCTTGAGGAAAAAGACTTGAGGGTTTGTGTGGATTAGTTCAACATGACTCTGCAGTGCATGCTCCCAGCCTAGAAAGACAACTGTATCCTGGGCTACTTAAAAATATTGTGACAAGCAAGTAGAGGGAGGTGATTCAGTCCCTTTTCACTGGTGAGACTCTACCTAGACTACTGCAACCAGCTCTGGAGTCCCCAGTGCAAGAAAGACATGGAGCTGTTGGATCTAGTCCAGAGTATGGCCATAGAGACAGTCAGAGGGCTGGAGCACTGACCTTGAAGACATGTTGAGAGAGTTGGCCTTGTTCTGGAGAAGAGAGGGCTCCAGGGAGACCTCATAACAGCCTGCTTCCACCTAAAGGGGACCTACAAGAAAGCTGGAAAGGGACTGTTTATCAGGGAGTGTACTGGTAGGACAAGGGTTAATGCTTTTAAAGTAAAAGAGGGTAGATTTATATTGGATATTAGAAGAAATTCTTCCCTGTGAGGGTAGCGATGCCCTGACACAGGTTGCCCTCGGCTTCCCTATCCTTGACAGCGTTCAAGGTCAGGTTGGATGGGGCTTTGGGCAACCCGGATTAGTGGAGGGTGTTCCTGCCCATGGCAGGGGGGATTGAACTAGATGATTTTTTAGGTCCCTTCCAATCCAGGACATTCTATTATTTTATGACTCTTGACTAGATGCAGTTAGTTCTACTCCAGGGGAGGGACCATGCCAAGCTAGTGAGCCATTGGCTACATAGAAATATTAGCTATCTAATGGACCTTAGTGGGCTTTATAGAAGATAAATTAAACTTTTTTTCTTTATAATTTTTCCCTGAAAATACCTAAAGATAAATTCATGGTTTCAAAAGAGTTTGAGACTTGCCTATTGCTTTTCACAGCTTTTTCTATTTCTCTATATAAGTTTATAAATATGTTTAAAACTATGTGAAAATGTATCCATGTGGTTATCTTTGTTAAAACATTTTAAAACTATGTGATCATATGAACAATGTCAGCTTTTTCATTAGTTCTGTGTTTCTGAAAAAAAAAAAAATCAGTATTTCTTTCTACAACAAAGAGGATGGTTCTGATTTGTGTTGTTTGGGAATTGAAAAATTGTCATCCAATGCATTATAGATCAGAGAATCAATAACAAATCCATGTTAGTAACATAAGAGATAAAAAGGAAAATGCAGGGAAGGACATATTTATATTCCCATGTACATAAACGATTTTTTAAGATAAATTTAGAATATCCTGCTATATGTTCGATCTATATTGCAAGAATTTCTTCGTATTTTAACACAGGACAAAGGAGAAAATGAGTCGCATTTTAAACACATGTGCATGCACAGAGATGCAAAAAAGGACACAAACCATCTCAAAAATGATAGCTTCAGTCCAATTAGGTGAACTGAATGGGGTTATGTTGTAGTTCTTAGGGCCCTAATTGCACATAAAAATTTCCAAATCATAACACATGTGGTATTTCCATCCAAAACAAAAGGAGAATTATTTAATTGTGGTGGGATTTTATGTAATATTGGCAGAAAACTTAAATGGCAATAATTTAACACTTGCACCATGAAATTAAAATTTACATTCACTTGGTGCAACGCTTCAGACCAACAGCAGACAGTTGTATTTTTTAATGAGAGCAGGGAGATTTAGTTACTGCAGTTTAAGTAGAAAAGCCTTTCCATTGGCTGATGGCAAAAGCAATAATGCAGGCACAAGTTAGCAGATATTTTGTGACTATTCTCCATAGCTCTGCTTTAACACGTTCAGCTTTCTAAAGCTCATGAATCACCATATAGATTCTTCATCTAACATTACACTCCCTGATAAACAGAGCTAGGTGCACAGAGGAGACTTTAGGGTTCACCACCTCTTTTGCCAAAGGTGGAAGTCCCACCCTGTATGCTAATACTATGCCTTAAATCATCTAGCTTCAAAAGATCACCAATGACAGCACACCCTCCTACTACAGGTATTTAATATTGCAAAGACCTACAGGTGTTTTGGTACACCAAAGTTTTGGGTTCAATTAGTGGTAATGAGTTTTATACAAGAGTCACTGACTCTGAATCTGGAACATAATCCAGAGGAGTCCCTTGGGATCTGCTCAAGTGTCTTTTCTTTTCTTATAGGGGTTCTTTATAGATTCAGTGACTGCAGAGAGGAAAGAATAAAATCTCATGAGATGACCTGTAAGCTTATTCCCTATCCAGAATACAAGAACAAAGGGTTAACTACAAAGTTTATTAATCTTTTACATCAAATAAATTAACTTATGAAGTTTAAACATTTTTGGAACCAGCATTAACTATGATTTCACATGAATAGCCTGAAAATCTGTGTAATCATAAAGCATCTTGCAGTGTCTACTGGTGAAGGCCTAACCTTGTAAACAAGCCTTGTTTACACAAGAAGACAATTGGACTCTTCTTTTGTTTCAGAGTTTACATGGTCAGGTTGAGATCATTATTTCTGAAATGTGATGATGGGAAGACACAGTAAGTACCCTTGTGGAGTTTTTACAATGAATCCTGTAAATAAAACCCACAACAGAAATGCAGTGTCTCCAAAGAAACAGTTATGATGTATTGTGTTTGAATAATGACTCACAATGCTTTACCATCATCTGTTTACATAATAAGTCATAATAACATTTCAAAATATGGTGTATGCATTTTTATGATTGTCTTAAGTGCACAGAGGGGAATTGTCACAGCCTAGCATCATAAACTTTGTAAACCTTTCTTAGAGGCTGCTTTTTTATCTCCATCCTCTTCTGCTCAAACAAAAAATGCGAAGGAAACAGAACACACAAATAAAATAGCATTAAAATAGTCCCATGTGTCTGGCTAAAACAAAAGACAGGAAATTCTTAAAAGTGTGGTTATAAACTGAAAAATGCCTATAAACATGGTTTCCTAGTGTCCTAAGTTTATGTATTCATGATTATTTCATTATCAATATTTTCTTTGTTTATATATATACAAATTGCATTCGTCTAAGTGCCAAGACCACACTTTTAGTCTGAGATCTGGAACACAAGCTCTGCTGCTCCTGGCTTCTAATTCAACATTAAAGATGGAACCAATGCAGTCCCTAGATTTCAGCTCCTGGAAATTTTATGATTTGAGCATATTTCTAATCTTTATCCATATTCTATTGCAGAGATTGAGGTCCAGATATGGGTTTCAGGAATTACATTGCAAATCTCAATGAGCTCCAGTGATGTCAGGAGGACAAAAAGCACTGCTTTTCAAGCAAAAGTGTTCAACACTTTCCAAGTGCTCTAACAAGGGAACTTGTTGCTCACAGGAGGATCCAGAAATGAGCTGAGGTGCCTACAGACACAGGCAATGCAATATTTGCCTATATTTCAGGCATCTAGCCCAGAAAATAGAATCACAGGGTCTTTAAGATCAAGTCTGGCCATTAACATAGCACTGCCAAGTCAACCACTAAACCACGTCCCTAAGCACTAATTCTACTTGTCAATATCTCATGGGATGGTGACTCAACCACTTCACCAGGCAGCTTGTTCCAATGTTCACAACCCTTTTGGTGAGGAAATTTTTCCTAATATCCAATTCAAGTCTCCTCTGGAGATTCTATTTCTTGTTACTCGGGAGAAGAGACCAACACCCACCCAGGTACAACCTCCTTTCAGGTAGTTGTAGAGGCCATTAAGTCTCTCTGAGCCTCCTCTTCTCCAGGCTAAACAATTCCAGTTCCCTCAGCCACTCGTCATATGACTTGTGTTCCAAACTCTTCACCAGCTTCACTGCTTTTTTTTGAACACTCTCCAGCACCTCAGTGTCTTTCTTGCAGTGAGGGGCTCACATCTGAACACAGTATTCAAGGTGCAGCTTCACCAATGCCAAGTACAGAGGAACAATCACTTCCCTAGTCCTGCTGTACACACTATTTCTGATACAAGCCAGGATGCTGTTGACCTTCTTGGCCAGCTGGACAGACTGCTGGCTCATATTCAGCAGATATTGATATTGATATTGACCAAAACACCAGGTCCTTTTTTGATCAGGCAAATAGTGAAATATCTAATCCCAGACCCTGGCTGTGACCTATGTTGTGTCCTCATAAAACTCACCAAAATCAAACAGCAACCAACCCCACCACAACATACAGTGAAATATCTAGTCCCAGACCCTGGACATTCCTTCTTATTTATGTAACTTTCCAGTCACTCTTCCCCAAGCCTGGTGCATGGCATGGCGTTGTTGTCACCCAAGTGCAGGACCCAGCATCTAAGTAGTATACAAACCCAAGATTAAATATTTGTTACAGATATCATATGAAATCTTAAGTATCTGAGGGCACCAACTCACAGAAAATGCAAGCATTGTGGAGATATTGTAGTCACAGAACTGAATGTCAAATTATGTCACCCTATGGAGTTTAGGCGCTCAGTGTCACGTCTGAAAACTGTGGCTGTTACAAAGAAAATCAACCAAATGAAAACGTTCCCAGTTTTATTGGAGCATACTCATAGAAAGTTTTGGGTTGGAAAGGACACAAAGATCATCTAGTCCAAACCATGAACATGGACAGAAACATCTTTCACTAGATCTGGTTTCTCAAATCCTTGTCCAACTTGACATTAAAAACTTCCAATGATGAGGCATCCACAAATTCTCTGGAAAACCTCTTCCAGTGTCTTTCCAGTCTCAGTGTAAAAATTTTGTTCCTCATATTCTATCTAAAAATACTCTCATTTAGTTTAAAACCATTTCTTCTTGTTCTCCCACTACAGCACATGGTGAAAAGTCTTTCTCTGTCTTTCTTATAAGCCCCCTTTATGTGTGACAGCAGCAAGATCTCCCTAGAGGCTTCTGTTCCCCAGGCTACACAACCTCAGCTCTCTCGGCCTATTTCATTATGTAGTTCTGAATGTATTTCCCAGGTCTCACCTATAAGCAACCCATCTCACTTATCTTCGGGATCCCAAGAATGCTTAAATCACATGGTGTTACATGCCTGGTTAGCCTTTCTGAGAATGGCCAGAAACAGAATATCACGTGCCTGGGAAAAGCTTCAGAACAAATAAGGAAATCAAATTCTTTTTAAATGATACTGAGGTCAGGCAGCCAGTGAATGCAAGGTTTTGAAGTCACAGTTTCAATGTGGCTCCTTAAACCTCACAGTGTTCTTAGTTAAGTAGTTTTATTGACCCTAACCTGTTGCTGATTTGTGAAATGTAAAAGAATGCAGATATGTCTCCCACGCCTGATGCTCCTTCTGCATTGCTTATGAAGATGCAAGCAATTACAATTAAATTCTACACTAAATCAAAACTGCTAAATCAACACTTTGAGCTACTGCTCAAAGTCTGTTCCAGTTCCAAGAAGACATACTTTTTTTGTTTGTTTGTTTTTACATGGAACGCTTCTGAACTCTTTTTTTTTTTCCAGAGACTTTCTGAAATGTATCATTTCCTTTAAAGTTTATTAATGTATTTCACATGCAGTTGCATTCTTAAGGCAAAAAGATCAAAAGGATAGATAAGAGCACAAGCTGTAAACTAGATAGATTTCAAGATGATTGACAATATTTGAGTCCCGTTCTGACAAATTATACAAATGACTAAAGAAGAAAGATTCTTAAGTTGTCTCTTTTTCTGCCACAGGATGAGACACATCCTATGGCAAAGGGGAGGGTTTGGACTCTGCACAGCTATAAAGCCACCATTGTGTCTCATAAAGCAAAAGCATGTACACTACCCTGAGCATAGCTTCTTTTTCTTCACTTCAGTAAATCCAGGTGCATGGTTCTACTACTTTTTTATCCCAGTGCAGCTTCTCTCTACTTGACTTCTGTGTGGGTCCTTTTATATAATCTGATAGCTCACTGGCACAGTTGTTTTGGGCAACGGAAATATCACTTCTGGCAATACCTATCGCGTCTATGCACAGTGTTGGAATGCATCATTTATGTTTCCTATACAGTGGCAACTTTCTTGATCTTCCTTTTGCTTAATTATTAAAAGCTGTATAATGTGTCGGGACATGCAGCAGTTCACAAGTAAGATGTTTTTTCTGTGGCTAGCAGTTACTTAGATTCTTGCAGAGAAATCAATTTATAGATGAAAAAGAACTAGTTTGTCTTAGGACAGCAAGCTGATCACTTCATCTGTCAGGTTCTTTCATAATGATATGATTTATGGGAAAAAGAAAAAAAAATCCCCAAAAATGGAATCTCTCATCAATTTACTGCTGATTGTGTTGCATTGCTCTATAGAATTTTATATGGCAGTTCAGAAGGTTGCACAGCTCTTATCACTCAGTATTAAAGCCTAGAGTGCTTTCCTCTGTGACCCTTTTGGTTTCTTGTCTCTTATAATGTATAAAGCTTACCTTTTGGCTTCAGTTCTCTTGCAGCATATTGATCTTTCCTGGCAACACTAAAGGAAGGCAACATGTGAGTTTAATGTCAGAATATTTCCTCCATTCAAATTTACCATTCATTTCCTCTCTATTCTTGGTGTTTAAGTGCATCAAATATTTGGAGACAGTTATCATGTTCCTCCTCATGCATCACTTAGTTTACCTACAGTATGCATATTTTGCACCCTTAAATCTTTCTTCAAAATTAATTTTCTCCATGTCCCTTAACCACGCATGTTAGTCTGCTCTGAACTCCCTCCAATATCAGAAACTTTTTTTTATTCTTTCAGATCCTTCACTTTACAAAGATCATAATTTAAAATATATTTATGCTCACAAGGATTTAAATAATAATAATAATAATAATAATAATAATAATAAAATTCCCACTTCACTGTAAGTTTCTGTATATAGCAAATATACCTAAGTAACTCTAATGTATATTACAAGTTATTCTTGGTATGACTGACATGTGGTAACTTTACTGCAGTAAGTCAAGATGTCACTTATTTTACTTAACAGAGTCAGCAATTTTCTAATATCAATACTTCAGCCCAATTGGCTTAATTTAGATTGTTGTTTCAGAATGAGAAAGATCACAGCACTGACTACACTATGAAGAGAGTCTAAGACACTCAGAACCCAAGCTTACATGACCCTGCACTCAAAGGATACATAGCTTCTGTAATTAGATGAATACCACCTTCATGTCATCTTCACATCACATTGCTTGCAAAAATATGAAGACCAAAGGAAGTTCACTACACCACAGTATTAAACAGTTCTTCCTTCAAACCAGGCTAGTCAAAGTAGTGTATTTCTGGGTATCTCCAGGAGTTTTGGCATAAGATACAACTCTGCGTCTAACTGCAGTCTAGACAATGCAGAGATGGGGAAGTTCTCAGTAATTAGATATCAAGATGCCCACCCCACCCCCTCCAAGGTATTAGATCATCCTTTCAAGGAACAGAGTACTTGAGAAATTAGCATGAGAGTCAACATTTACAAAGAGACACATACATACAATATAATTAGAATATTAAGATAAAATTAAGACACTGCCTTTGGGACAGTCTGTCTCTTAATTGGCAGAAAGATGATTAAACCTGCCACATCAGATACTTTTGCTATGTTAAAGATCTTAAGAGAAGAAGAATTATAAATAGGAGGGTTTTTAACTCCTAAAGAAGAGTCTGTAAACTGGTATATTTCTTGTCAAAAACATCATGATCAAAAAACTGCTGCTTTTAATCAGTCCCTCCAAAAATCTTGGGGTAGGTTTCCCTTCTTAAGATAAGACACTGTTCCATAGGGAAACATTTGCTTCCTAGGAAATGCTGTGAAACATTTCTTTTCGTAACCAACAAGCATAAGACTTCTAATTGGAAGCAATCTACAAAACACCTACACATCTTGCAACAAGTGAATATCCACTATAAGCAATTAGTAGAGCCATCTCATTCCGACCTCAGCAGTTTGGAAGAGCTGCTACTCTGCAGGGTTGTGCTCCTGGAAGCACAGGGAGAATGCAGGTCAACAAATGACCACAATACTGGAGAAGTAATGCTATCATTTCTGTGGAGCTTAGGGTCAATACAGCACTTCCTTGAAAGGCTTTTTGTAATATCAGAGAGCTTCTGAGAGAATTGCAGCAATGCAGTGAAAGAGGCACAAGTCACAGCTGTGAACAGCAGGGAGTAAGTTCAGGAAGGGGTGGAGAGCCTTATTTTAACAGTAAAATAACTTTCTACAAGAAAAATAAAGGGATTTTTCTTTTTCCCCTCAACAGTGTAAGGTTATATGATAAAGCAATTGGTAGTGCAACATTGTTCAGGGTTCATTCAGATGTTTGTACACCTGATGTTTGTTTCCATATTACTTTTGTTGGACATAAAATTGGTCTACTATTCTAACAGTAGTCACAATCAACAATCTCCATATGTAAGATTATGCTTTCTTTCTCTTTCACTTCTTTTTGTAACTCATGAAGCTGTTTACATAACAAATCACAGCAAGTCAGACCATTTAACTATTAAAAAAATGCCAGTAACAGGTGATATTGTTTTCAGTGGTTTCAAGTCCTTCATAAAGAGAAAAAAATTTTTGAAATGTAAGCTTGCACTTTTTTTCCATTTCTGTTTCAAGATGAAAGTGCAGAAAGATGGGGAAAGAGATGAGAAGTAAAAATTATAACCCTCAAAAATTCAGAAGACCCTGAAAGATTTTCAGAAGTTTCACAAGAACATTCCCATTCCTATAAAAATAAAGCACAGTAGAAAAAAAAGTCTGAGAAAATTACTAACCTGCTATAGTATATTTCTCATTTTATTTCACTGTTTACCATCATAATATCAGGATCTTTGCATTACTCACATTTCTTTAAATTGTCCTTTAAATGTTAGCTTTGCAGTATACTTTCTCCTACATTTTCAGAACTGAGCAATCTTTCACCATATCAGTTCTTTTCAGGTGAGTCCTCAGTTTCAAATACTTTAAAGACACTTGATTTTCCTCCTGCATTCTTTTAGCTGCAGTTTGGTTCTTCATTCTAGTGTCAGAGTTGTGTTCTGTGCCAGTGCTGATGCCATCTTAAAGGATGGGTCCATGACCAAGTTTGAGTAGTCTATACTGCGGTATACAAGAAGTCTGCAGGTGTACTGCAGTGAATGTGAGCTTTTACTAACCCACTGAAGAGCTTAATTTCATCTGCCACTATTTGAACCAAAGACCACTTCAGACTCTAGTTACAATTGGGATAAGACAAAGAATTACATCAGATGTAGCTGGTGAATAGTAGAATACATAAACATACATTGGAAAAAATTTACTTGCCATTATCTCTGTTGTGGCAACAAAAAGGAATTTTAAAAATGCAAGCATGGCATTAAGCAGAGGTTTTCTTTGTTTTTCTGGAAGGATTTAGAGTCATATATAAAACCCAAACCTTTTAAAGAATTTTTAATTATCACATAAAAGGTTTGGCAAAACTAAAAATAGACTTTTCATCAAGGCACTGGTAGCATATTACAACCGGAGCTCTATTGTGGTGTAGAGTAGCAATGCATACTATAGTAAAGTGAGTTAAAAATACATGTAAAGCACACTAAGTCCACTCAGAAGTTTATTGCACCTAAGTGTTCAAGAACAATAAATGGTTAATAGTGATGCAGAAGAAAATACTAGAAAAGCAAACATAAAGGGCTCATAAAGGACTAAAGAAAATAAAACAAAATATCAGAGGGCTAAAAAAAGAAGAACAAAATTATGAAATTACAAAAAATGTTTTGATATATGACAGAACAAAAGGCCACTGAAGAGCACAGTAATGCTTAAAGAGGATTTTCTAAGGGATGAGAAAGTTCTGAGAAATTTAAATAAATTTTTCATATACCTCATCAGAAAGGAAAACTATTAGCAGATGGCAGCCCTGTACACATACAGGTATACCTTTCCTTAAGCAGAGAAAACACCACTTACTGATGACAATCTTAGCTTCAGATTAATAGTATCAGATTCAATAGTTCCTAAGTGTTAAGGCATATACATTTCAGAATTAACAGAAAGGGACAAAACCAGCACTACTCTTCACAAGAGTCATTTAAATCACTTCACTACTCAAATAAACTTTTCCTTATGCAAGATATTACTTTGAAATCAACTGGTTGGATCATGTGAGTGACAGCAGTGGGACTATCGAGTAAAGGAAGGTTTTGTGAAGTTAAAGAAAAACTACTAGAGTAGTGTAAGAAAGAACCTGGTGCAACCCTTCTCACATCATGCCTCTAATGAAGCAAGGAGAGTATTCAGTTCAGAAATATTGCCTCTTTCTGGCATAATTTAGTCATATCCTTTTACTCAGGAAAGTAATTTTTTTCAAGTCCAAACACAAAAAAATAAATGTTTATATGAGCAATGCATTACAAAACCAATAGAGCATAGCTAACTTCAGCAAATTATGCAGCAACAGATATTGTAGTGAGAGTGAGAAAATCCACTAATGAAAAACAGATGTTTTCACTCTGAACATAAGTGATGAATTCTGCTAGCCTGGATTCAAATTTAAACTCCTACAAGTAAGTACTATTCCACATTAAAGGTATCCTTTTGTCATAATGTTAGCTGCATCTTTAGTTACATTGGTAACTTCTGTCAAAAATACTCAAAACACAAGCCACACTTTCAGCCAAAACAAAGCCAGAGCCATCAGTAATTTTAATCTTCTTCACTAGTGTTTTGGCCACGTGTCCTGGTTTTCAACTGGGATAGAGTTAATCTTCACAAGAGTTTGGGGAGGAGACACAGCCAAGACAGCTGACCCAAACCAACCACAGAGGTATTCAGTATCATGACATCATCCTCAGTTTATAAGGGTGAAACTAGCCAAGGAGGAGGGATTACTCCTTGGTGGTGGGCTCAGGTCCCAGGTACTGAACAAACTGCATTGTGTATCACCCACTTGGTGTCTTCTTATTCTGTATATTCTGTCCATATCCCAACTCATGAGTTAAACCTTTTTCATCCAATTCTCTTCCCCATCCCACTGAAGGGGAGCAGTGAGCAGCCACATGGTGCTCAACTGCCAGATGGGGCAAAAACACGACACCATGAGAGTATGTGTAAAATGGATGTGGTCGAAGCCACAATGGCCCAGGGATATACAGGGTTTATAGCATGAACAAGTTGCTGCAGAAGGGTTTGAATGCCTAAAAGATTGTTTTCTTACAGCTTCCTGGAGCAAAAAGTATTTCTCTTTCCTTACTAATCTTACTCTTCCCTGAAAATCTTAGGTTGAGAAGCAACAAGACAGCTCTGAAGTCCTTCATGGAAGAAGTGCCAGCAGAGCATACACTAAAGCAATTCAACATTAGATTCCTGAGAAGAGAGTAGTTCTGGAAACCCCTCCCTGCTCTGCACCTCAGCGAGGGGGGCTGCTCTCCACTGGCCTGGCAGGAGTCTTAGCTCTGCCTTCAGGCTGAAAACAGGCCAGGAGTGGCACATAGATGTTTGCTTTCTACTTGTTGACTGAAAACCCAATCAGCTGAAAACCTAGTCCTCATCTCTTCTGGAGAGTTGACAGGCACATTGCCTCGATGCAACTCTGCATCTGTGGAGAGAAGCTGAATGGGGCTGTTGGGAAAGCACTTTTGTGCTGAGAAGTGGGAAACTGGCTTGGTCTATTTGATTTCACCTTTGTTCAAAGAAACAGGGCTTTGAACTGTTTTAAAAACAGAGGTGCTTCTAAGAGAAGTGACTCCACCACCAATATTTCTACCAGAGGAATAACTCAAACTTTCAAACTTTTCACCAGACAATTGTATCAAGAGCAGTCCAAAAACAAAGGGTGTGACAGTGATTACATACTGGTAAGGTATTAATTGTACACCATGCCTGTTAGCCTACAGACCAGTTTTAGCCTGACAGTTGTTAAATCCTTGGTGCTGATCAAAGTCTCATCTCAGACTTCCATTCACTCAGATCTAAAACATATGTGTTCCTAGTCTCTGAAGTGAAGCCGTGATAAATGCAAAATATGCATCTACAAACAAACATTATTTAGAGGACGCATCATTAAAGTAGCTCACATGATTATTAAAAGCCATTCCCCATTTACAAAAAAAATAAATAAAACCAACAACTCAACCCCCATAGCCATCCCATGAGAAGATAGTACAATATTAAAAGAGAAAAAAAAATATTTCCTTTTCTCAGCCTGTTAGCAAGAGAGTTGATCTGTAAAGGATGACTGTCTAAAAATGATACCAATAAGAAATAACAAGGCCTCCTTCATCCTACTATCCTGTTTTGAAGAGTAAATTTCTCTGTATCTCACCCACTACAGCCAATTTGCTTCACACAAATAAATAATGGAGCAGAAATATATGTACGATAGCTTGAAAATTCACCTGACCGAGAGACTGCTTGGCTTTATACCTTGGTACAATCAGCATCTCTGTTTCTGTAGAAGGTTGCACATTCTGTGTAGTTCCTCAGAACTCACTGTTTGGATGGGAGAGAGAGGAAAGAAACGCAAATGCCTTCATTACTGGACTGAGACACTACTTAGCTCTTCCTCCTCTTCCAGTTAGTGAAATTTGCTTCATCTCACCCCATGTTATATACCAACTCATTGCTATCTAGTTGCATTTAATACAATAGTTTCTGGTAGAATTTCACTTAGAGGGCTTTTTTGTTGCTGTGTTGTTTTTTTAAAATTTGTCAAAAAACCCGAGAAAAGGCATTTTGAGTTAATGTGTAAATAGTGTATGCAGCTGTCAGTAAACCAAAAAAACCACAAAACAACCCACTGGATTTATGGAGACCTGACCTCTTCTGTATCGTGGCCTTTTCTTCATCATAATAATGATTCCTGCTCTACTGCAAGATTTTAGTGAAAAAAAACTATTACTAGAAAACAAGTATATTGCATAAAGAGCAGAGGTAAAAATTTGATTAAACAGCTGCTTCTTAACTCACATGTTAACTATAGCTCTTCATGAACTCTTCATCCCCTGCTGAAAGGGAAGGCTGAAATTGGGAGATAGGTTGCACTTATTAGTAGACGTTTTTTTGTTGTTTTTCCATTAGCTTAAAAGCTTTCTATCTTCCTAATTGTAGCTAATTAGAACTATTTGGAGGACACAGAGGAGAAAACCATGTCCCTCTCCCAATGGTCATAGAGTATGTGGGGGAGACCAAAGTCTAGAAGGATATTTGTGATTGTGACCCATTCTCATTATCTGTTTCCATTCTAAGTAACATCATCATAGACTTTTATATTATGTGAATGAATATTTAAAGTGAAATTATAGCTTTCAGTGGCAAATTGCAACTAGATGTGACCAAGAAACGATTAAGCCCATCATTTTGCTTAAGAGCTCAGATGGTTGGAGTAATTGGATGATAGCTGTAGGGCATCCTTTTGGTCTATAATTAGGTCATTTCTTTCTCATCCCCTCATGGTGTGTATAATTACAAATTAATTTGAAATCCCACTGTGAGTAAAGAAAATCAGTTTAATATAATAAAAGTGCAAAAAGCCACAGGATATTATTTTTTAAAAGATTTTTAGTGTTTATGCCAAAATACTCAGACTAGCCCAAAGTCATATCTCTATGGACAGTGAGGCTCATGTTTGGTTTCTTTCTTAACTTTATATGGACACAGATAAATTTTCTCCCTTAAAAGAAATGAAATTTTGTGGCCACTCTTTGCTCCAGTATCTGTCTGCAGGTGCCAACACAAAAAGTTGGGGAAAAAGCTGAAAACCAGTCATAAATGTTTTGATAGGTAACAGTACTTTCAGAGGACTTAGAGGCAACTCTTGAGAAGGTGATCTAGTCAACCATTTTGCTCTTTGGCCTTGCCATTATTTTCTTGACATTTAAAATGCCTTTCTCTGCCTTTAATCCAAAAGTGTTAAGTGCTGCACAGCCCTAGCTAGCATATCTGCTCCTGTACGCTGCAGGAGCTCACCCGTTTCATCTCCTGGCTGAGGTGTGCTGCTGGCAAGTTCTGCTTCCCTTCCTTTATCAGAACGCTGTGGTCGGATGCGTTAGACCTCCTGCCTGCCTTAATGCCGATACAGGTAAAAACACGCACCCCTGACAAATGGATAACCCCGACCAGATCTACACAGACAATGTTTTGACTTGCTGAACTTCCTCTTTCAGTCAAGGGACAAACGTGTTTTCATCTCTTCCCAGAAATCTTGAAAGGGGTAGGTGAGAGGGTCCCAGGTGTGATCTGAGCATTGGGGATGTCGACGGCGAGCCAGGAGCCATGTGGAATGTGCAGTTAGGGGGAGAAGCAGAAGAAAAGATCATTGGTGCTGAGAACAAGGGTATCAAGATTTGATCATATTTGCAGATGTGTTGTAAAAACTGTGGAACATCCCATGCCATTAGTATGATAAGATTAGACTTCTGGCAGAAAAAAAAGAAAAAGAGAGGGAGGGAGCAAAAAAAAAAACCAAAACAAACAAAAAAAAAAAAACCTGCTTAGATACAAGTTCCAAAGCTCATTAAGAGGGTTCTTTATTGCATAGCTAAGATGTGCTGGGGCATGTGGAAAAATCTGGAGGTGTTAGAAAGCTACCAAGCTTCTTAGTTTTCAAAAACAGTTCAAAGCCTTAGTGTTGGACTATTCTCACTGTGACCTCCAGGCCTATTTGTGATGTCATAAAAACTGTATTCAGGAAGGAAGGAAGAGATTATCAAAAAGAAAAGACATTCCTTTTAATCTAAGAATGTCTTGATAGCAATAGTCTTTTTCTTTTACATAAAACCTTTCATTCGAGAATCTCAACATACTTTTTAGATTTAAAAAAAAAATAATCACAGCATCACAGGGAAAAACCTGGAGCAACCAGCTAGAAAAAAGAGGAGGTAGAGAAAGACTTGGATGCACTTACTCCTCATGGAAGAGATTTAAGACAATATGATAACCTAGTTTTCTCATCCCAGATTTAAAAAAAAATTAGGCAAGTTAATAGGATATATACATCAAGATGCTTCTGGAGTGGTGTTGCCACCTTGTAATTTTTTAATCCAGTATTTCAAAGTTTCCAGATGAAGCTAAATTGGCAAATGATTTTTCTTACATTTTCATTAGAATTTTTTTTTTTCATTAAAAAAAATAAGTTTAACTAAATCTCATTTTCTATTTGGAAAATTTTGCATTGCAATTTTTTCAACCTCCTCTATGTAGCTTTTAGACCAGAATGTACAAAAGAAGGTTATATGGAAAGCAAATAAATATGTAGATGAAAGAATTATCTGATCTAGCTGCATTTTTTTTCTTGCTGCTAAAACACCATATTATATTTTTTAAAAGATGTTATGTCTGCATACAGACAATATACTTGGGTGATTAGTTTCTATAGGGAAATATCTACCCTACAGATCTACTACTTTTAGGTATTTTTTACCCTGCTATGACTTTTTAAAGCAAATTATTTTGATAAGCAGAGGCTGGAGGCTATCAGTGAGAGTTCTTCTACAAAAATAAACACAAGGGCCAAAAAAACAATAATTATTGGGTTGTTTAAACTCAGTTTCTTAAGATTTTTAATCTCTCTAAACCACAGTTAAAAATGGGTGGTCTCAAATTAGCTTCTAGATAACAGACTCTAAATTATGTGAGTAGTGAATTAACTCATTTTCCTCTAAGCTTTTACAACCCTTTGTTAGCTATGTAAATAATTAATGATATTTTATTTCTATCAGATTAGTGAGAAATAGAAACCCATAATATGATATTTTCCTTCTTTCTTGTTATTCTCTATGCCTTAATGCTAATAACAACAAATACTATATTGGCATGTATTTATATTTATATAACTGTAAAGTTGCCCGATTCCACTTTTCAGGAATATACTAATGTACTTCGAGCAAATAAATCCTGCTCACACTCCACCCCTCAGGATGCTACCAGAGTGGTGCAACATTCACCTCAAACCTCAAAACCACTTGAATAAAACCTTCATTTGATGTGTTCCTGACCCTCAGGCCATACTTGCAACAGTTCATGAATTCAGCTTGAGGTTTTGTACACATCTGGGAAATCTGTGGTCTCTCAACCTTTAAAATTTCCTGGGTGGTATTCTTCCCACTTCCTTCCACCTTTGCTTGGTTCAGATGTCTGGGGAAAAAGGATTATGTAGGTAATTTAGAAATATAGCTCTTAAAAATGTTCTGATGTGGTAAGGAGTAAGAGGACAATACAAAAAAGATTTGAATCGAGGATGGCAATTCCACTTGCAGAAAAAGTGTCACTTTAAATTCATTTGTGTTCCACATTAGAGTTAATAAACCTTATGAACATTTTTCCTAAAATACAGTATTGTGGTAGATTTCTGTTTTCTTTTCAACATCTGATAGAAGTGAAATAAGGAGGTCTAAAAAGGTGGGAGGTCCATGATCTGCTTGGTATGAATTGTTATCTTTAGTGCATATCTGTTTGATCCATGACTTTTTCCATTCATGGCTCTGCCCTATCTATCCACCGAAAATCCTGAGCATCGGTCTTCACTTCACTGGAATCTCCTTCTCTGAACTACTTCCCTTTTTACACATGCTAATTACACAGCCACTCACTCTATTGTTCTGAGGAAGATTTTCTACAGTGTTTCTAGGTGGAACTATTTCAAGAAAATACTCAAACAATTAAACCAGATTTTAAAAGAGTCAAAGTGATTTTTCAACTTAAAAGTCACAGTAGTTACCTCTCTGATGATATTTTGAAATCTCTGTAAAGTTTGATTCCTTATTCAGGAGTGGAACTGATTCTACTGGCCTAGTGCCAAAGATGCTAGAGGTCATAATGTTTTCTAAGGAGATTTCAGTTTAAACAGTCATTGGTATGGCTGGCTGAATCCTCCATCCCAGTGCTGATCCAGCATTGGGTCCCTATGTAGAGCAACACCTTTACCTCCTATTTGAATTCTGATTAGTTTTCCCCTCTGCTTTTCCTCCAAGTTCTTAAAATTAACTATTTCTCATTGGGCTGGGTGGTCAGTTCCTGTTAGATTATTTTATGTTCAGGTTTAACATCCTATTACAGAGATGCTATTCTTTTTCAGTAATGTGCCATTCATTTTTGCCATAGGCCTATTAACCTATTATTCTACATCAACACTTCTTGCGAAATCTCCTTGCGGGTGGTAATATATGTATGTATACTCTATATAGAAGCAAGACCTTCTATCTTCCTTATTTTATTGTTAAAAGGATTAGTAAAGTACCTAGACATTCTTGCCTTTCAACTGTAGGAATATGGTTTTGATATCAAGTAGGAGTACCTTTAGTTTCTAGATCTTGCGGCTGCAAAAGAACATACGTCAGCTGTGATCCTGGGATTAGAAAAGCTTTGGGATGCAGTCAAAACTTAATTAAAAGTTTTCATAAGCATATTCTTAAACTCTAAAGAAAAGAGAAATTAGGATGGATGGAGGTGACTGCTATTGTTTAATGAAGTCCCATTTGTAGATTTAAACTCAAAAGTGACCATCCTGTCTGACCTCAGGTATAACAAATGCCGCAGGTTTTCACCCAGGAATTTTATCCTTTCACTCAGTAGCTCAGAGTTGAGTTGATTTGATCTTTTACAAAAACATACAGTCTCTATTGAAAACGATGAGGAGTTTATCCCTCCTCACAAGCAGCCTTACAGGTAATATGGCATGCAGGCGGCTGTTGCACTTCTTAGGTTACCCAGTCACTGACAGGAAAATCCATTTAAGAAACAAATCTATCCTGAACAAACAGGCCTTTAATCTCATGCATTATCTTCATTGAAGGTGATTTTATTCTGGGGTCTTGAGGAGAAAAGCCTTCTGTAATTGCACTGCCTGCATATGAATGTCTGTTTAATGACTTTTTAACCCATTAGCCAGTCATGAAATAACAATCTCAAAGAAATGTGTTTCCCAGAAATAGGTAGCTAGATAAAAAGAGTCTACTAGCATCCTAGCAGATTTAAAAATTAAAGACTGGATCTTTGCATAGGAAGAAGATGTAAATGTTCCAATAACAGAAAAACTGCTGGTGGAGACTGCAATTTCATAGGCACCACAGAACTGATAACCTATGAAGTCTATCTTGAGAGTGTGTAACCATTCCTCTGAAGAACCTAGTAAATGTGGATCACCGTCAGAGGATGCTGAGGAACACAGCTCAACTTGGCTTATTCCTTTGGCACCATGAGTTTCTGTCAGGTTGGCTTTGCTTTGCTTCCAGTTCTGTGAATATGCCCTTTCTTTATTTTATTTTTTCTCCAACTCTCCAAAATATATATATATATATCCAAACTCAGTCAATAAAAGCACCTTGCTGAACGTTTTTTTTCCTGCATCTTGTTTCAGTTTAGAAAAATGAAAACTTGTAATCCTGGTTTCATTTTAACTATTTTTTGTCTTTATGGCTCAGTTACTGGCTCAACACCAATCACTAGTTGCATGGCTGTATCTCAGCAAAGCTATGTTTTCACTTCCCCTGTGAATCTGGATAATGAACAACTGTCAGAGAGGGACAATCCCTGCCTAAAAGTGCTGCAAACTGTAAGAAAAAAATAATTATGCATGAAACTGAAGGCAGAGAGGTAAAACTATGTATGAAAAGCCACTTATGGAAGAACAGGAGCAAGTAGAAGGTCTTATAATTCTAGCTGCACCTAATCCCCCTGTAACTGGAATATTTAGCAGCAGTAAAGTATTCACTCTGCAAGGGTTTATTTCAGTTAAACCATACAATACTTGGATCTAAATGGCAGAGTTCATTCTGCAATAGCAGGAACCCATTTGGAAGATGTAAGGTAAAATGTTGTAACGTAAGGTGTATGGACATCAAACAGTAGGAGAAATTGTGCTGTTTATAAGGAGGAACAGTATACCAATCTATAGAGTGTTAAAAGCAGGACAGCAACAATATCAAACGATCTTGAGTAAATAAAAATAATTCATGAAAGATTCTTATCAACTTTTTTCATGCACAGTGAAAAGGAAAAAATCTACTGAGCGTGGAGTCACCATCATAGAGCTTCCCCTCCCCATACCATGACAAACCAAGACCCATACATGTAAAGGAAACAGAAAATACTACTCTCTTCATGTGAGGCGATCCATTCTATAGGCCTATATCAAAGGTTGGAGATTTTAATGGGTAATGAGCCAGCTTGAGACATTCCCTCGAGGTGCCTGCATATTTTGATTACAGAAGAACTCAATACTACAGCTCTGCTGCTCAGGCTGAGCTCTCTGTGTCTAGTACCTTATGCTATTAGACGTATATTTTGTATTAATTTATACCTTGGGGAATTATGGCACATTAGTTTCCAACTTGAAGAAATCACCCGTCTCTTTAAATTGACATCAGGTGAGGCTCCTACAGCCACATAGTAAAAGCTTTCTTACATACACTTATAAGAAAAGGTCTCTCTCGGGGACCAAACAGTGATGAAAATGGCTACTGAGAAGCCTTCCACAGCTTCAGTATTTCCAGCTCTTGGCATTCAGGTCTCAATATTAAAACTTTTTAAGAGATCACGAATATAGGCTTCATTTTTTTTGTCTTCTGTTCCTTATTTTTCTTCTTTCTTTCCAACTTCTCCTCTGTCACTGGGAGAACTTGAGAACCTAAAATCCTTTAAAAGTGAACATAGTGATTTTCACTCAACTCATTACTCCGGTATATGATGTTTTAAGAGAAACACAAAATATTGCCAAGCACACTAATAAAATTGCAGAAGTTAGCAACATGATTGAATGAACCATTCTCCTATGGATCTTTGTATGGACTCAACATGTTGGCATGAGTAGTTGTTCTCTTCAAATAGAAGAGATGGAGCCAGAAGGAATGACTACAGCCCATAAACTGTGACCTGTCCTGACTAAGCTCCTTTTTATACCTAGCTTTGTTGATATCTCCTTGTTTACTCTTCTGCGAATATAGTCAGTGAATGTACAATCTTTTGTAAACAATCTTGCATCTGTATTACAAATCTACAAAAATAGACAGATAGCCAAACACAAACCAGTTGTAAAACAAACAGTAATTGCAATATTATGCTCAAGATAGTAAGTCTGGCTGAGAAGAGCATAAGAACCCAGGTTCAGTGCTTGGTTTGCATGTCTGTTCATCTTACTGTGAAAACAGAAAAAGTATCATGTGTCCATCCAAGAATAGTCCCAGATATGGAACCTACTCTCCCCTTTCCAAAATGTCATGGCTGATTTGCTCACCTTTTGTTTGTTTGTTTGTTTTGTGGGGTTTTTTTCTGTATTTATTCTTACTGGCCTGTTTGCCTGCCCTCCTTCCTCCTCAGAAATGGAGTCCACCTGTTTGCTCTTAGGTACCGTTGTGGAAGGCCACCTTCTAGTCCAAACTGCAGTGCTTCACTTCACAGAGTTAAAATGGTCTGTTTTAAGACAAGACCAGTCATAGCTCAAAGTGCTAAGTCATAACCTAAGAAAGGTGCACACTCTCTAGAAAACAGATACAATTTGAGATTCATTTATTCCCTGTCTGAGGTCCAAAAAAAGGATTAGAGCAGGGCCTTCATGAAATCCAGAATGTCATGTTCAAGACTGAAGCTGTCACGACTCCTAGATACTCATTGCACTTAAACCAGGAGGCATATATCATTTTATCGTAACAACTTCCCGGATGCCTTGAATTCTGTGTCTCTGTGTGAACAGACCCTCCTAAGCCCTGTCAGCTGAAGGTGCCAAGGCCAGAGTCCTGCCTAAGCTTTAAATCTGCAAATGAGGACTTCCTCTACTTATGACCATGAATGCACATGGGAGTGCATTCTACAAACAATGCTATAAATGTCCTTCACTTTTTTAAAACATGACAAGAGTATGAGCATACACTCACATGTCCTATTCATTATTTTGAGGGTAAGAGCACTTGTCACTGAAAACCATCTTTAGTTTACCTGAGGGCATGCATCCTAAAGGCTATCCTAACTTTAGAACTATACAGGTAGAGAAGAGCACACCCAAAGTCCTCCCTCCAAAGGTTCTCCATTTTCTATAAAAGTATTAAAGATCTTCTAGACAAGGATGAAAATTAAGAAAGAATATGATCCTGACCCTGCAGTTACAACACTCAGCTCACAAAATGACACCAGAAGTCCTGGTTACTTTCTCAAGTCTTTGTGTGGATTAAACTGCCATGGGATATACAGAAGCTGCCTGAGACTGGATGGCACTGTTCCTCTCCAAAGTGAATTCTTTAACAGCCTGGAGAACCATCACTCCCTTTTCCAGTGACTCCATACTCAACAGAGGCCATCCACCACTAGAACCTATTGCAACTATTGGACCTGTTACCCTGGGAGAACAAGGTCTCCATTTATTTACCCTCGGTGAGATGAGATGTGCAGAAGGAATGAGCCTACTGCAGTTTAACTATAGAACTGATGGCTAAATTGCTCTTTCCACCAATTCTATTCTATTAAAAACAAAAATCATGATCTCAGTTACATTTTCAAAAGAAAAAATACAGATGCTGATATCCAGGAGACGCTTCCTTGCTGTGAGTTCCTCACATGAGGGAAGACACCATGTCATAGTTCCCAGAAAAAGTCCTAAAATTCAGGGACAATGGTATATAAAACATCTCACCCATTACTGTTCCTTTGTTACCAAAATAAGTGCTGCTGCTTACAGCCCTGTTTTAGGCATGGAGTTTTTCCCAAGTATTACATATGCTCAGCAGTATCACCAGGACTTTTCTGGAAGAGCCTAGATGCCAATCCCAGGCTTTTTGGTGTCCATGTCCTTGGCCAGAGGCTACAAACCAAGATTTCAGAAATGAAACATCTGTCTTCATCTCTTGGAATCCTGTTGAAACATTATAAAAGTGTTTTTCAAAAAACTATGCTCAGTCCTTTCAATTTGTCTATTTCTAAACTCAAATCTACAAAGGATGCTTTAATATAAACCTAAATACAGACCTTTTGTTCGTGGATACTCTTGTAACATTTGCTTGACCCAAACACTGTATTGGTAAACACTTTAAATTTTTATTTGCCTAAAGGAAAAATTAATCTTGTATAAAACATGTATCCCATTATTTTTAAAATACCCAGAAGTAATTTGTACTTGCATTTTATGTCAGTTCCTGATACTGAATTAAAAATGTAATGGAATGGAATATATGATCTAAATATTAGGAACAAATCTTACTTCACAGGTCTGGTGGACATTTAATTTCATAATTTGGTGAAAAATTTAAGCTTTTCCTATTTCAAATTAAAGTTTGATTTAATTGATAAACATCTCATGATTTTTTTGTCATCACCTCTAGAATATTCATTCCAAACTTATTAAAACACATGTGGAGACTTGAAATTCTAGACCTCTGAATACTGGAAAATTTTAAGCACGCTGGGTCCTGAAGGCAGTTTTTCCTACAGGAAAAGCAAAAACAATCTAGAGGTGAAAACAAGTTATAACAGGATGTGCATGGACATTCCTAATGGTCTGTGCCTTTGACTCTGTATTTTCTGAAATTAGTTTAGCCTTCATTTGCCTTTTTTTTTTCTTTTTGTATATTCAAGTGGTATACTTTTCTGCTGCATTACTAAAGCTCTGCCAGAATTGTCTAATGCCTGACTTCTAAAAAATATGTTCTGGGCAGCTTCTAACAGCTATCTATATCAAAATTCTATTCAAAAGCTTCCAGGGTGTCTCTGCAGACACATCTGGCAAGGGCTAGCTCTTGTGGCAAACGGAGCATTGCTGGTTTGAGAGAGCAGGCACACTCATGTTCAGCTATTTTCCCTCAGTGCTGGTTAGGCACAGCACAGTCATGCTTTAAACCCATGTCACGTGTAGTCATGTGGCTGGGTAGACTCCGGCACAGTTACTGATGGTGGGTGGTACATGTGCATGTGTTGTTCAAGCTGCAGCTAAGTCATCCAAAGAGGTTACTGCCTCTACTGCTGCTCTTCCTCAGCAAGCTGAGGGAAACCAAACTTCCCTGTGCAGTCACTTCCTAACCAGAGAAAATCATCTTGCTTACCCTAACCATGTTTAAAAGTGGCGATGCTATTTACAGGACCATCTTAGAGGGCAAGCATGCTGGCAAAGAAAGAGGAACAGTAAAACCAGGTATGGGGATAGTGAAGTTGTGGAGACATGGAAATTTCAATGTCTGAAAGCAGCTGAGCTGTGGTTGGAACAACATGTTGGACTGCAGCTGGAGAGGTCTGCAACCACACAGATAAATAGTGGCACATCCTTATGGAAATATTTAAAACCACTCAATTTCAAAATAATCCTAATGACCTGTGATTCCTCCTGGAGGCTTCTGTGTAATTTAACTGTGGTTACAAGGGACTGGCACTGACTAGAGATGGATGGTGTGTGGTAATACCTGTTTGTTTGTGGCGTCCCTGATGTCTAGCAGACACCAAATAGCATTAAACCCACAAACACAGAAAGAAAGCAACATTTGGAGAATACGTTTAAAATAGACAGGGTAGCAGTTTTCTTAATGGAGTACAGTAAGCAGAGAAGGAAATCCAGACAATGGAGTATGATATTCTAATCTGGTGAAACCATTTGATTCACAGAAGAATATAGCCTGAACTGACAGAGATAAGTTAGAGATAGGAGAAAATATGGCAAATTGAGGAGAAAAAGACAGGGAAACAGATAGCAGAAAGCCTTTGGAAAGCCTGCTGACCAGAGAGTTTGCTGTCTGTGATTCCACCCCACAACTGCTCATCACACCCACAGGCTGCTGGCTGAAATGACTGGTTACACTGTCATGAATACACTAACTTACCTCAGCCAAAATTAATAAAATCAGCCTAAATAGATCTCTGCTGACTGGATTCATTGTGACTGAAACTATTAAAAAAATCAGTTTCAATTTGGAAAACACTAACTTATCTCAGAAATATTAATATAATGAAGGCAATAATATTATTTGATATAAACACAACCACAGAATGATGTGTGTCACAGCTATGATAATTCAGCAGATACCCAGCTATGCCTGCCTGGTGAGGTGAGAGGTGTGGCAGCACAGTGCTACTCAGAAGCATAGCCAGATGACCACAGCAGATTTGCCAAGGACACAGCTTTCCATTGCATTGCTTAACGCAGAAGCACACAGATCACAAAATCACAGAATGATCTGGGTTGGAAGGGATGCCAAGGACCATCAAGTTCCAACTCCCCCTGACACAGGAAGGGCCACCAACCTCCAGGCCTGAAGCTAGACAAGGTTGCCCAAGGCCACATCCAACCTGGCCTTGGACAACTCCAGGGCTGGGGCATCCACCTTCTCTTTGGGCAGCCTGTTCGAGCACCTCACCACTCTTTCTGTGAAGAACTTCTCCCTGATATCTAACCTAAACCTTTAGCTTAAATCCATCCCCCCTTGTCCTACCACCATCTACCCTTATAAAAATCCAATTGCTCTCATGTCTATATACTCCCTTTAAGTACTGGAAGGCTGCAATAAGCTCCCCCCACAGCCTTCTCTTCTCCAGGCTGAAGAAGCCCAGCTCCTGCAGCTGGTATACCCACCCCATCATGGTATTCTCCATGGGCTGCAGGGAGTCTTCTCTCAGCTCCTCCTCCTCCCCCCCTTCAGTGACCTTGGTGTCTGCAAAGTTTCTCACCTCTTTTCATGCCCTTTTCTTGTGCCAAAATGTGCCTATTTGTGTTTTCCTGGCTCCAAAATGTGATTCACAGAAGTGCTGTGACCATTGCTGATTGGCCTGGTCTTGTCAGCAACAGAGTGTAGCCTTGAAAGCTCAGCTGGTATTTACACTGTTGGACCTCAAAGAAGCTTCTAGATGCTTGTGCAGAAGCCATTCCACAAAACCACAACACTGTGATCACAAGTGTTTTTTTCACAGTGAGTTTCCACACTATTTTCCTGAATAAGCTAAACAAAGACTTTGGTTTTATAGTTGGTTTTGATAGTAATTTAACAATGGACACTAGACATTAACAATGGATTGGTCAGGCAGGAAAGGATCAAAAACCTAGGCAGTTAGTGAAGTTCCAGAAATTAATGAAATCATGCATATCATTTAGAAAGATGGTTGTCAAGCAAGCAGAGGCAGTGCTTGGCCATCCAAATGATGTGATATGGGATACAATCTATTAAATTAAAATGCTAACATCTTTCAAGAAGGTAAGGTTAACATATTTACTAGCATTGCTTTTCCATGTTGCACCCCTGAATTTTATAATTATGACTTCCTCTTAGATATGGGTCATGAAGTCAACCGTCAGCACCTGTAGCTGGTACAGGCATAGAGCAGCAATGTATTAGCTACTTTCTTTCTATACCAAGTATTTAATGGATTTAAGGGGGAATTTCTGCTTTTGCAGACCACTAAGCAGTATGTTCTCAACCACAGTCTGACATCTACCCTTTCACATATCTTCAACATTTTGGTTGAGGTCTGCCTGATTTCTTATATCTAAATAAATTTCAGCTGCTTGGAGGAACAAGAATTTATATAAACAAGCAAACACTCAGCTTCTGTCCAAATGTGTTACTTTCACTGACATTATAAAGCAGTGAAAGAACAGTAGCAAGAAACTGCAGGCATAAGAATACAATTAAGTCAGCAGAAATCACTGCTGAGAGAGGCTGTGACTGCTGCCTATAAATACATCAGAGGGTAAAGCTGCAGTAAGGGAGAGCAGTACCAGGTCTCTCCAAGTGCTGACAGACACCAGCTGGTGGGCTGTGCTGGGATGTGACCTTGCCAATGGCAAATGGGACCCATCCTTCAACCTAGCATGTTAGCATTAATATAGCTCCAGCAAACAGCCTGCACTGCATGCCAAATGGTGCATTAGGGAGGCCAAAGTACAAGTGTGCTTTCTGTGGAAAGTGTGATGTGTGGACAGAACGCATCAGCAGAGTGAGGTATCTACCTGCAGTTGCCTAAAGCATAAAGCACATCCAGGTATTCTTCAGTCTTACCGAAGCCTTTTGTTATGAGCATGTAGGGGGCATGGGGAAGGCCTGTGTGCCCCTCTTAGTTTTCACCTCCTCTAGGGTTTAAGTCTTACACTCCCTCTGTTTTAATTTTGGTGGGGTTAGCAGGAGCATCCTCTCCCCACTAACCTGTGCTGGCATCACCAGGCTCCTCAGTGAGAGTATTGATAGAAAAAACACAGGAATACAAAGCCTGCACACTAAAGAATGTTAAAACTAGGTACATAGGTTCATTGAGTATAACTATATAGACATTGAAGGAGTAATAAAGCTTTAGCTAATAAATGTTAGTAACCTCTGAACATGACTTAATAGCTTCAGTTTAATGACTTTGGGCTATATCCAATGACAGAGTTAGAGGACAAAAAGTTTTAGGTGACTGGTCTCCAGCATGGAATCCAATTTAGGTGCCAATGTTCCCCAAAGAGAGGGTTAACACCGAAAAATGGGACCCAAAACAGCCAGCTCAGCGGGAAGCAGTCTGGAGTTGCCGTGTTCCAAGAGGAACTAAGGGTTGGGTTTCTGTCTTTGTGAGATTCAGAGCCCTCCATCCTCCTCTAGTCTTAATATTTTTTCTTTGAAGGAACAGCATGAGGTTACTATTTGCTTTTCAGAACTGTAAAAAAAAAAAAGCAAAGTGAACTTAAAGTCTAGTGATTGCCATCTTCATGTAAGAGGTGAGGGACAATTTCTTTAGAGTAACTGATTGGAGCTTGCATATGCTATGAGAATGCCTGAACCTCAAGGCAGGGGAGGAAGATGTAGTTTTTCTTTAAAAATATTATTTTGTTTAAGTTTTGGGGAGTTTATTAATAAAAGCTAAAAGACTGCCTGTTAAGTAATTGGTTCTGGTGGAGACAAACTATGCAATCCAGGCAGCCAGAGGTGAATGATATGGCTCTGCAATATATTACATGGCTCTCATCACTTTATGTGATATATGTGTGAATAAAAAAAAAACCTTCAGGGTACTGTGCCTAAGTTAGAAGCGGGATTTGATACATAATATCTAAAATCAAATACTTATCAGCCACACAAAAATTACTGGTGTGCAATCTATATAAATGAACAAAAAGTTAAGAATATAACATGTAGTCTCAAATAGTGAAAGTCAAGCAAGCTAAAGTCAATTATTTTATTTCTTCACGAGTATAGTTGAGAATACAGTTAACTCAGTCAATANTAAACTCAGAGAACTTTACAGGCATTTCTATTGACTCTGTGAATAATCTTGACGCTACGGATTATCCTCAAGCAGCTGTGGAGAACACAAAAGCTTTCCCCAGAACACAGGAAAAAGAATACTGATGCAGCCTGGGGCAGATTTTTTTTTCTTTTCCTCAGCTCTCAAGTGATTTTTAAGAGCCAGCCGGTCTGGAAAACGATGAATTTGTTTGTAGGAAAGGTAAACACTGCCAAAATCAACAAGTTCCTTCCTTAGGGGTCTGTAGAGCAAATTGGTCCGTAGATTAAGACAGTTCAGTCAAGTCATGTTGGGGCTGACATAAACCCTTCAGGCTCCCCAGCTTTTACAACAGATAATATGAAGAGAAGTGATAAATTTCTTATGGAGCAATTATACATTGTAGGCTCAGAAAAATGAAACAAATTAAAATTGATCTGCTCTGTAAATATCCTGGCACAGGATTTGGGGGGCTTAACTGAGATGGTTGGTAGTTTTACTAGTAGTTTCCTTTGCACTGGGTCAAATGGGCTCTGTCTTGACTCGCTAGACTGGTATCAATGAAGGATTTAATGGTGATTAGGGCTGTGTAAAATGATCTCATACATTGTCACCTGCCAAAGAAATTTCAGTGGGTGAAGCCTAACCCTATTCACAAGTCATTTTTCCAACTGGAGCCAGGAAATATGTAAAACAAGCAGAGCCACAGTGTCTTACAGAGGTGGAATTCATTTTCATGAATGCACAGGATGTGTGTGAAAGACAAAGTGAGATGGGAAAAACACTGCATTTACAAGCTGCTTTTCACTTTTCCAGCACTTTTTGTTTCAAGGGCATTAAAGAATTAATATAAACTGGGTTTTTTTAATCCTGGTAAGAGACAAAAACATTCATTGCTCTCATTTCTAGATGAAGAAACTGAGAAAAATAGAAACTAAATGGTCATGCCAATTCAGTTGTCACATATCATAAGACATTTTTATCAGAAACAGTTTAATAGGAAGGTAAAGCAAATTTTTCACATTATTCTACTAAACAGAGGTGCCTAAAACTTTAGCAAGAAGTTCTGAATACTTTGGCTGGCTGTAGCTGACATGGCCAGGTCATGCACAGTTCAATCAGACTTTATTGGCATGACAACATCTTCACACACAGCTACAGGAAATCAGCAATACAGCTGGGAGGGAACCCAGGTCTCCTGACTAGCAATTCTGTGTATTAATGACAATACTTTGCTTCCTAGTCCCTTACATCTTCACAGCATTTTTCAACCATTAACTAATGCATCAGTGAGGTTTGTTTGAGATGGAGATGCAACAAGCAAGCTCAAAATGAAAATCGTGTAGTGCCACCAATTCAGTGGGAAAAGGTTAACTCACTCTAATTAAATCCCACAGAGCCTCTCTGTTCAGAAACCACCACATTTTAAAAGCAATGAGTGTTAACATCTCATTAATGCGGAGGTTGGTTGCTATAAGGTTGCTATATAAAGATTTCTGATACTTATTTCTGCTGGAAATCCGTGTAGGGGAATATTATATTCAAAAGTCTTTGTTGGAAAGGATGAAGAACTACTAATCACTGCAGTTACACTCTCATTTTGACATAAATTAATGTAGCTCTGCAGACATTCTCTTTCTCTGCACACCCATGTATGTGACCCTACAAGCTGTGTGACAACCAGAGGGAGCACACATGTACATCAGACATACGACAGACATGCATTGTGTTAGGACAGAGATGTTGCACTTGCTGGCACTAAGAGGGAAATGTCAAGCCTTGTCTCAGTGAAACACTCCATGAAAGCCCCTGGCTCTTCAGTCTTTTTTGGACCCAGTTCTCTGTCCTGGTCCAGGACTGTGGGTACTGATGCTGAGCACAAGTGTGGATAAATACCAAGGAAATTCCTCAACTACATGAGACACAGACATCACAGCACCAGCACAGCCTGAGCCTTGTTTGCAAGGGGGGCCAAACGTGCATCTGGCATGTAGCAACAATCTCCACCTTTTACTATACATAAACTTCTTTGTGTTAGTCCTACCATCATACAACCTCTCCCAACTATGATCATCGCCACAGAGAAAAAAGTTTTCCCCATGTCCATTATAAGTGGAGATAGTAAAACTTTGCCTAGTCTTGGAAAGATTACTGATTTATATTAATGAAGTGCTACTTAGGTAGTGAGTGACTGAGTAAGGAATGTTAATCCGTTAAAGAGAGACCCAAGGAAATATACACCTCATATATGACTCATGGTCAAGGAAGAGGAAGAACTTATGCCAGCTAGAAGAAAATAGCAAACAGTATATGTGTTGTTAGCAAATCAAAAATATATTCCACAACTTTACCCATTAAAGAGTGAATTTACAATGTCTCTCCTGGTTAGATGAGAGAAGGTCTCATTTCTAATGTAGCCATAGGTTAATAACTTTAGTTAGCTTCTCATACAACTGAAAAACAGCAATAAGCATCATTGCTATCACCGCAGGGTGGTAACAGAATTTAGTGAATTCCAGAGAAAAATACTTAAAATGTCAAAACATAAGTTTAACTGAACAAAAAGCTGAAGTGTAAGCCCAACCCAGAGAATGGAAAAGTACTGGATAAAACATTGGAAAATATACTGCAGGGAACAATCCCACTTTGGCAGTGGAATAGACTGAATGACCTAATACAACTTTTCCATCCCTAATTTATACGATTCTATGATTCAACAAAAACAAATGGTGAAATTAAAAACTGAAGCAAGTCCATAACCTGGCTACCATATTAAATGTATATACACACATTTCTATAGGTATTTAAAATAGTGACTCTTTTGGCACTAGTACTACAGGAGATATATGCAGACTGTCAGATTTTTCATTCATCTGGCTGCCACACTGAACAGATGGCAGCATCCTAAAAGATAGACCTATGAATAACCCTGAAGACACTCTGAAAATAAATAATTTCTAAAACTGAAAAAGTCAATTATGTTGGCTGCTATGGGCTAGAATTCTAGTTTCATTGTGAAAATGAAGGCAAAGACCAAAAAAAGCCAGGACCAGCAGGAAAGCTGGGACATCAATATGAGCCACTCTGTTGGAGAATGGATGCTTTTAGGCACTTACTGCTCTTTAAAATGTTGTGTTTCTCCTCTGTGAGGAAGTAGGAGCAGTGTTAAGTGTTGTGGGAAAGTCATTGTAGTGTATTGTTCATAAATACACAACTCAGGCTCTTTCAAATACTAGTTCAACACCTGAACTGACAGTTAATGAGTAGGTTGATCAACCTTACTTGATGCACATCATAAAAATGTACTACAATATGGAACATATCCAAGGCTCTTCTTTTTTTGTTTGTTTTTTTGGTTGGTTGGTTCGTTGGTTTGTTGGGTTATTTTTTTTTTTGGTGGGGAGGGTAATGATCTTTCAAAGGAAATCACTACTCTCAAAAGATTGTAAAGTGAAATTTATATATTTAGGTTCTCTTTCTTTAGTGTAAACCTTGGTATAAAAGTATTCCAAATGAGAATATTCCCTAACAAAGATTGCCCTATTTTCTGAAAAGTATTTTCTGAAAATACTGACTTTCAACTCTGCTTCCCTATGCAGATAATCCTGTGACCAGAGAGGTTCCCGAAGTTGTAAATAATATGAGACCACCTGGACATGTCTAATAAAGACAGCCCGGAGAAATAAGCCATTCAAAAAGAAAAACGAAGTCTTCTTATTTGAGTCCCTTGGTACAGATCTGTAGTGCTAAGGCTAATCAATTAGCTCCCAGAAGAAGAATGGGGGGCTCTGTTCTGGAGTACCAGCTTTAGTGCTTTACCAAACAGTGGAAGAGCCTTGTCATCCTGCTTTAAATAAGAAACAAACTTCACTACTAAGGAGAACAAAAATATGGTTTAACCAAATAGTTTATTAAAGGAACAATAATAAAAGAAAATATTCATCCCTTTTTTTAAGGAGTATTTGGTTCATCTGAGAAAAATAGCTACTGTGAATTGCTTTTCCACATCAGTGAGCTTCCAGTGACTACAGATTTTTTTATTACCTCAAAGGAAAATTAAAAAAAAAAAAATAAACCAACCAAAAAACAATCCAGTAGAAGTGTTAAGAAAAGCAAATGCTGGACAGGCCATATTCAAGGAGATGATTACCACTGGAGTTGGATGAAACAAATTTACCTGAGAAGGTAACTTAACAGTCTCCTGCTGGTAGGATAGAAACACTAGGTCCATAAAACGGCAGGCTACTTCAGCTGCTTTTAAACCCTTGTAAGACTGCCTTAATTCATTACCTTCCCACTTCTCATATCTGCTTTAGCCTTTACTCTACAGCAGAGGTTAACATAGCAGTCAAACCCTTACAGAATCTCACAACTTAAGAATATTTTCAAAAGCCTCCGAGAGATTCAGGAGCCAATACAACTGAATTGAAGTGAGGTTTGGGCTCACTCACAAGTTGTTTTAGAGTATTTCTATCCAGAGAGTCAGAGTTCCCACTGCTCCATCCCAGCTGGTGATGGCCCTGGAGGACATGGCTCTCCGTGGCACAGGAAGCAGTACTGGCTGCACAAAACCAGAAAAACCCAGAAGGAATTTGATGCTAAAGATGGAAATGCCATAGCTTGTACCCTCATTTGCAGATAGCTTGGTTTGTCTATGTGCAACCTGCTGCATCTGTTGGGTCCTATAATAATATTTAGTTGTAGATATGTTGGTGGTGTAAGTTATACCTAACTTTACAAGTTGAGACTTAGTGACATTCACAGATCTAAAATAAGGACCTGACTTGTGCAGTTCCTTTGTGTAATTCATGGAACAGTGCATAACACAAACACCTCCCCAGTAAATCATCAGCCCTGTAAAAGAGAAATGCCCCGTGTTGCTGAGCCAGAGGTCATTTTGTGGGTTTAGCTCTAAAACACAAGGTGGATAAAGCTCTTGATTCCATTTGCATTTCACAGCCATGAACTTTGCAGAGCCAGTGAACTAAGCCTTCTGCAGAAAAAATGGAGGGAAAGAAGGGAAAGGTAGAATTAAAAAAAAAAAAAAAGCAAACAAACAAAAAATACCCTTAAGGTTTTATGATTAGGGCATTTATTTCAAAGATCCACATTCATATCCTTCTTTGGGTAATTGAATCTGAGTCCAAGATTCTCTCTGCATATACTTTTGGGTATCTGGGGACAACGTTTCTCAATTCCTCAGATCTTTCCCGTTCTGTTAATTAAGTAGTCTGCACTTTAGGGTAGAAAGAGGAAAGCAAGAAATTAACTGAAGGAAAAAAGCTGAAGGAAAAAAATAAAAACAACCACCCCCTAACTTGCCAAACAGAAAATTTTCCTGAGAAGTAGGACACCTGGAGCTGAAACAAAGTTGGATACACCCCACTCTCCAGGGCTACATTCTCTAACCAGGGCAATCCCCTGCAGCTGAGAGATGTTAGAAAGTAAGTAGGAAACTTAAGACTGGACTGAGTGCATGTACTCAGCAGGAAAAATACGATACATTTAAAGATGAGCTACATGGACTGAAGTATTATCACTGCAATGATTAAATAGGTCTATACACCAGAAGGAAAACCAGAAGGAATTTTCATAGTGATGTACAGACTGCGTAAATCGTGTTTAGTCTTTGGATTTAGAAAAAAATCAGGTTGGTGTTATGGTTCTTACTTGAACTACAAAAGTTTAGACAGAGTCCCTTTGGAAAACAAGCCTCCAAGTACCCATTTGTGGGGGTTTTCAAGTGGGATTTGGGTGCTTCCGAACTTGCCCTCATTTTGCAGTAAAGTGTTTTGCTGAGATATCCCAATGACTGCAGGATCTGGAAGTACTATAGCTGCTCTGAGTGGATCCAAGGCTCTTTGTCTCCAACTGCACTAGATTTGGTGTAAATCTCCATTGAAAATACTAACTACAGTTCTCCTTTAGTCTTTCCTACTTAGTTTGTTTATAGTCCTTTGCTGCAGTACACATAGCCAGTGAATAACTGTAGTAGAAAATTTGTAGCAACACGCAATTCTCTTGAGAAAACAAATTTTGGTAAGAATGGGGAAAATTCTCAGTGTTGCAATATCTTATTTAAAATAAAATACTTTTATCATTTATTACTGTAATGGCTGAAAACAGAATCATAAAAAACATCAACACTGAATTGATTTATTTTTTTCTCTCAGAAAATTGTAAAACTTTAGAGTTTGACCCCACTTGGAACAGCACCACATTTTTGAAAACGTGAAATATTTACAGAAGGTCAGCTTTCCTTGTACTTACAGTAATATGGAATCTAGGCCCCTTCCTGCAGTGAATTATCTGGTTTTATGGGCTCTGCCCAGATAGTCTAGATTCCTTGCTCTGAATCTACAAACATTTTTACCCATGCTCAACTTTGCTACTTTTCTACTGTGTGTGGTCCCACTGAAATCTATATGAGTCCTCACAGTGGGTAAAGAAACATGAGTGTGACTCATAGCATGAGACAGCATATTCCCTAGGAAAAGACCATGTTATCTGGGAAGAGGAAAGGTCCTCTGAATTACCTTGCACACCTATCATTCTGTGTAAATAATGCAAATTACATTTTCAAGCTCAAACTCTAGGTCTGGAGGCTTCCTTGTATGATGCCAAGAATCATAAGTCAAGAACTTTAGAATAGGCAACAAGTGTTTCAAATTATCCCCTTATTTTCTTAAGTTGACTGGACAGGGATTTTTTACATGGCTCTTAATATATTATCTTTCATAATAAAGAATGTTACTACAGAAATATAGCACTGTGGAATATCGCTGAAGTTATTATTAAATCTAATCATGGTAAATGGGTTTCCTTTCCAAACTTGTATGGTCCTGTCTTTCTCCAAGACATTTGGATAACTAGTGGTTTCATTCTTCATACATTTCAAGCTCTATTAATTATGTTATGAAAATATCTTTACAAAATGGGTGATTTGGTGGGTTAGCACTGCTTTTTCTAGGTGGGTGATAACCACTGCCAAAAGCACAGGGTCCATAGTACTGCTGAGAAATTCCAGTGGTCCAAGCCTTTTTGTTCATCTCAAACGAGAAAAGACAACTACATTTTTTTTAAGAATTATTAGTATCAAGAATACAGTTCCTTTTTACTAGTGTTTGTTTTTTAAAACAATCGTCCTCTTTTAAAAACTTTTGCCATTGGAAAAAAAAAATCACCAGAAGCACACAAAGTCAAGTTTAGTACAAAGTAATGACTGGTCCCAAACCTCACATTATAAAGAGGAAAATTCTGTAGTCAAGTAACAGCTGCCAGCTGTGATTCTGAGCCAGAACAACAGCTTTTCTCAGCAATGTGCTGGGAGATATCTCCAAAGTGTGTGGGATGGTGTAGAGTGCTCAACAGGAACAGGCTGTGTCACTTCTGCGATGAGAGCTGAGCACAGTGAGGGAAAGCAGAAGGACACAGGACTAAAATAAGTACCTGTGCCCTAACTTGCCTCAGCATAATCATCTGCACTGCAGCTTTTTTTAGGATTTTTGCCTGCCTTCCACTACCAGGCTGGACCAGCAGCTTATGCAAGTGGGTCTTGGGTCCAAAAGGAGAGAGGAGTGAGAGCTGGGGCAGCCATACAGGCCAGCGTCTAACAAAAATGCTTCCAAAAGTCCCCATGAAATATTATCTCTCAGAAGCAGCTGCTCAGTACCTCACGGTGTGTGTTTGGCACTGCTTTACTGCCAGTCTACTAGACAGCACAGTCCCTCAGCTTATTTTACTTTCTTAAAGTGTGAATTAAAAAGCATTATGTTCATTGCTCAGCACACAGCCATCCTTACGAGTGACTCACTGCTGCTCTCACAACCCTCATGTACCCTTAGCACCACTCAGGCCATAATTTGTCTCAATATATCAAGTAATGTGAAGTGCCTGGGAATGTAATCAGATTCATTGCATCCAAGTAAACCAAAGCTTTGTCATATGCACATATACATGTGAGACAGTAGATCGCTTCTGGAGATGACAAAGCTGAATGTCTCAACATTTTGTTTGGAAATTTCTTTTGTCTGCCTGAATGGGAAGTTTCAGTTTGGAGACATTGTGGCTCTCAGGAATTTAAAGCCAAATACAAAAAAAAAAAAAAACCAAACCCAAACAAACAAACAAAAAAAATAATTCCTAGATGTCCCTGCTCATTGAGAGCAAGCCCCTGATGACCCACCAGAACCCCAGTCTGATTGCAATCTGGTACACAAGCACGCAACCTACTGAGGAGTGCAAGTCCAGCAGGATTAAAATAGCATCAACAATTCTTAGTCTGCTGGGGTTTTAATTAAATCATCAGAGAGAAACAAATCTTCCATGCAAGCAAGATAAATATACAAAGTAATTAATTGTAAACTGGTAATAATTTTCTGCTGTTTGGATTAGTTAGTTGAAATAAAAATTTCTCTATTCACAGTCTCTAATCCAGGCTAGCACTGATGGCCTGTTCAACAAGGCTAAATCTCCTGTATAGTTGGATGGGTTCAAGAGATCTCAGAGAAAACTTTATTGCTCACCCTTTAGCGTGCAAAAACATTATTACAGGTCAAATCTCCAAACTCTCCTCTAAGTAGCCTCTTCTTTTATAAACTCTAATGTAGATTGTTTTCACTCAGGGAACCAAAAATAGAAGTCAGTAATTCCTTTGTTACTCAAAATGAAACTCTCTGATTTACTAAACAGTCATTTAGCCAAAGTCCAAGACCACCTATGAGTCTAGCAGAAGCTCACGCATTACATGGAGGAAGGGCGTAGTTTTGGAGATATGTGACCTCTTCCAACTTTTAGCTGTATGGTGTAAAGGTTACATTTATTGGTAATAGGGAAATTGAGAGTCCAGAAAAACAGACAGCAGCAGCAGCTTCTCTGGCCTGGGCTGCAGTTCCTCACCACCATAGTGGGTCAGAAACGAGTCCTTATTCCTGACATAGCCACCATGAATATGAGAAGACGTATATCAGTCTCACCACGCAAGCCAAAACATTAACCAAAATGATGACTATAATGAATGTCAGGAGGATCAAATTAGGGTCAAGATTACTCGATGTCCCGCTTGCTTACTGCTTATCAATTGCCTCTTTATGCGAGTCGGTTGGTCAAATGAGGTTTGGTAGAGCCCTTATCTGACTCAGCCTCCAGGCAATGATGTCTGCTTCATTGGGTAAAGTCATGCAGCCACTGATATTAGCAGAAACATTCCTTGAGATTCCTTGAGATGGGGACAAAGCCTGAGTTGTAATATGCCATGATATATATATTCCTATATAGTTACTACGTACCGGGTACTCCACACAAATGGGGAAAAAAATCTGCCCATTAATAAAAAGAAAAATCAACTAAAACACTCTGATCTTAACAACTGCTTTCTTTGTGAAATGATCATTTTTTCTCCTGAAAAAAAAAAAAAGCCTATATGTACAAAAAGCTCCATCTGTCTTTTTAAGTTAAAAGTCAGTATGTGAGTGTCAGGAGGACGGAGCCAGGCTCTTCTCAGTGATGGTCTGTGATAGGACAAGGGGCAATGGATCCAGGCTGGAACATAGGAAGTTCCATGTGACTATAAGGAAAAACTTTTTCACTGTGAGGGAGCACTGGGACAGGCTTCCCAGAGAGGTTGTGGAGTTTCCTTCTCTGGAGACATTCAAGACCAATCTGGATGTGTTCCTGTGTGATTTAATCTAAGTGATCCTGCTCAGGCAGGAGGATTGGACTAGATGATCTTTTGAGGTCCCTTCCAACTTCTAACATGCTGTGAATTTGTGATTTCACTGGTAAGGTGGAGGAAAAATACTGCACTAGCTCCTAAGAAAACTGTATCAAAAACTAGATGATTTAGTATATTAAGCAGATTAATTCAGGTTTCCAAAGAGTTTCTGATGAGTTTTTAAGTCCTTTTAGACTTGCATTTACCTATGAGTTCCCCATTTTCCTGTTTGAGTTTGGAGCCACTTGCAGAAAAAGAGGAATCCTGTATTTGCCACAATGCATGATATACAAATATACATTCATTTCTACCTTAATGTTTTATTTCCCCACTTTTCCATCATCCTTGTGATTTTTGATTTTTTTTATGTCTTCCCATTTTTGAAAAACAGTCTACTTTTCTTTCTCCATTCCATTCTCCAACCCATTACTTTTTGGGTTCTCCATTATGCTTCAGATGAAATTGTCTTACCTGATCTTATAAAAATACAGAATAAGCATCATATAAACATTTTTATTTCAATACATATTTCATTTTTCTTCATTAGTATTCATTGATATTCATTACTGCATAATGAAGCCTGCAGCCTCTAATCTTTGCTCACAGAAAAGGCACAGTAGTTTCCGCCGTAAGCCTCACTGAAGCAAACAGTTGTCTTAGTGCTACCACAAAGAAATGAAGTCAGCAGAACAGAACCTCAGCAGAGGGGACTCTAGCTTGAATCTCACATTGAGATGACCTTGAACGTCACATTCTCTTCCTTATATCCTTTTTCACACTCTTGATACATACCTCTCTTCCTTCCACATACAAACCTTGCTGCATCAGATTCAACCACAGCCCTTACCTCTTCCTGAACAGATTTTGTTGATTTCATGCTCTTCTTTTCCACCATGTATGCAATCCATCTGTGCTCCTTTGTGCATTAAATGTACCTTGCCTTTATAGCAGTCATGCATGGTGGCATCCTTCCCTAGAAACGACCATAGTGCTGGGTCATTGATGGCACAACAGGAGAAAGCAAAGCTGCAAATGCTGCTACTGGAAAGTTTTGTGCAAAGTGCAACCTAAATAAGAATTTTTCTCCTCTGTGAGAGTTTTCTATTTCTGACAAGGCAGAGATATCAATATCAGCCCAGTTCACCTGGTCTAACTAACACGCTGTGCCTGGTTTGCTACAGCCCAGTGCATACCTGAGTGTACCTTAATAATTATTTATTTACTCCGGCATAAATAATGACCACCTATTAGAACCTCAGTCCCTGAAGTGTTAATATAGAACAGATACCATAGAAATCTGCTTTTATGTTGAAGTTAGTGGGGTTTTTTTTCACTGAATGACTAGCCAGCACTGCAGGAAAATCCCAGTTCCTTTTAGCCTCAGAATTTAATTCTTTATTCACCCTATGTTCCACAATAAATATGTTCATTTGGAGTGCTAGTTTTATCCAACTAATACCCAACTGCCGCTGAGTTAATCAAACAGAAGCAGCAAGGAGGCAAAGGCAGAGAACAGACCTGCCACTTAGATGCTTTGCAGTCAGTGATGGGCAGGCACCCAGCCTTGCTTCAGATAAACAGCTCAAAAATTAGATAGATCCTTATCCAGACCATATTTCTGTCGGTATGGGAAAAAAAAATATTAAAAGAACTGAAAAATTTCAGTAAGGAGACTTTAAAGTGGTATTTTAGACAAAAAAAAAAAAAAAGCCAACAACAACAACAAAAAAAACCACAAACAACGAACTATCTATGCCCAGCAAGAGAATGCAGAGATGCAAGAGAGGCATTTTTATAGGATATTGCTTTGCCTCTTCCCTCCTTCCCTTCATTCCTAACCAGCTCTCAAATGATTTTGTAAGGGGTATAACAAGGGGAAATTAATTTTCCATAGAAATGTTTTTTTCTTAAGGAAGTGATTACTTATTAACACAAAACATGTCACAGAAGGGCTTCTGCATAGATGAAATTCAGCTTGACTACAAGCTCACCTCTATAAGGCTTGAGGACTCCTGGGGCTTTGCTGAGACTCACAGGTTACAGCATTGAAGGAGCTCCATTCAAACTCAAATATGAACTTTCATGTTCTCTGGCAATCTGATTCTCCGTTTCTCTGATTCTTAATTTCTAGCACACTTTGAAGAAGAAATTAAAAGTGAAATATTTCATTCAACAATTCCTACAATCAGATGCAGCTTGAAGAGGCACCTTCAAATGATGTTGCTAACATTGGCGTTGAAAGCGCCTCCTTCACAGAAATGTTTTTTGCAATTGTCTTCCAAATAATCCTGGAATAAGCTTTCCAAATATTGAAGCTTACCCTGAACCACAAATTTTCATTTTCAGCCATCTCTGGGTAAAGTTGATTCATAGTCAAATGCAAAACCCATCTGCTCTAATTAAGCGATAGAGTTTGACTCTCCTTGGTTCTCACCCTTTTCTACTCAGTCCTGTGCAAGATGGAATGGAAAACCTAATTCTAGATGTTGGAGACCTGCAAACTGAATAGCTGTTAAAGAAATCAAGCAGGCCTCTTAGAGGTACTGATTTTCCTTCCATCAAAGTCCTATGTTACAGAGACCTATTAAATGAATACCTGAGGAAGTTGGCCTCTAGTGCATCCAGCATAATGGATAAAAGAACACTGTTAAATTAATCTGTTTTCAGCAAATGTAACCAAAATATATTTCATATATTGTGATAGCCTGCTTAAATGAATATCACTCACTCAAAATGAACTGTTAAGGTATTTTGGTGCAACTTGGATACATATTTCACAGATTTATACTTTAGATGTAACACCCCTGTAGAGATTTACCAAGCTTATGGCTTCAAAATCAGGCCACAAGACTATTGACTGCTAATAGGGACTTCATTGATGTCTTTTCCTGCGCACAAGAAAATCTGTGTAGTACACTGATAATGACTTTCACAGTTCAGACTACTCTATGTACATTTTTGCTTATTTTGAGAGCACTTCTGACTTCATTTACCTTTCTATACAAAGCCAGTAGAGCTGTCACCAAAGGGATTTTGCAGAGTCAAAAGGTTATTTGATAAAGGAACCAAAACTCTCTTCAAAAAAGTAATTTTGTGTCTTTTTCCTTCCAGAATGGAGTTGTTTGGGATAAAAGCAGGATTCTGGTGTGAATGGGACCACTGTAACATTATTTAGTTCCCTAATTTTATAAAATTTGTAAATTACAAATTACCCAAACTCCTCTGTGATGTCCAAAATACTTTGTATCCGTAAGGAATAAATATATCAGTCAACATTCGATCTTCTATAAATTATGGGCATATATTTTCAGAATAAAGTTCTTGAAGATTCCCTGAGAAGGGGCAATCTCAGACTTGCTGGAGGACAACATTCAGATGTTCTCCTGGAAATCCCCCATCACAGGCGTTTGTAAAGCCACTCACTGAAATGAAATAATGTCAAGTCTGCTGACCTCTGCTGTCAAGAAGGAATGAAAAAGAGAAACAGCCCCTTCATTAGGAAGGCTCCAAATCATATACAAATTCATAAATCAGTGGTAATCATTCAGAAGCTCATAGGCAACCAGACACATCACGAATTAACATAACTCACTGCTTTCAGCTGCCACAACTAAGCAATTTCTGTCACACATTTTTCACCAACTTTGAGGTATAGTTCATATTACATGATGCAATTTGGAAATACAAGGGGTACAGATAACTGTAGCATCATTAGAGGTTGCAGATGCCCTTAATACTTCTATTAATCATTCTTTCTCCTAACCATAACACAATAACGATACAGCAGTCTTCAAAATGTACATCTCTACTCTGCAAAACTTCACATTCTGAAAAAAAATACAAACCTGATTCAGACAACAATTAACATTTGAAATATTTTCACAAGAAGGAAATTCCTGCAAAAAGAAATGAAAAAATATTTCTCTGTTCCTGCTTGTTAAAAGTTTTCCATGGCAAAAGAAAAAGCCAAACCATTTTCGTATGGGAAGTCAGAGAATTCTGACAGGTTTTTTCCTGTGAAAAAAATATTCGTTTTGAAAAAGAATTCTCTTTCAGATAGCCACTTCTACAGAAAATCTTTGCTCAGCCCTTATTAAGCACATGCTCTCCATATTCTCTAAAAAGATTACATAAATCTCATAAAAATGTGTCATGACTTATTTTGTACATTTTATTGTAGCAAAAAGTGTCTTACTATATCTCTGTAACAGCTACCATGAAAGAGAATTCCTAGTAAAACATCTTTTAAGGTCCCTTACAACTACTAATGTGTGATTCTGTGAAAACATCCTCAGGATTTACTCATACCATGAAGCAATACTTCTTAGACATACTCACATAAAATATAGTAGAAGCATGAAACTTCTAATTTTGGCAATTTTAGAACTTCTCCTCTCACAAAATGCTGACATTTCAGTAAAATGCATGTGAGTTTGTATTACGTTTGCATTTTATGTGGAAAATAAAATGGGTAGGATGAGTTTTTCCAGAGAAGTTCTGCAAAAGACTAAAAATGGCTGGCAGAAGTTCAGTTCTAAGACTATTGCTTGTCCCTTCGGGATACTCATCTACCACTACAGAAGCAGACACTCTCCAGATCTGGTCTGGGAAAGCAGTAAAAGCTCATCACAGTGAGAATAATCTGACTTCAGTCCCAAAGAGAGAAAACACAGATTCGCCAAGCTATATACCACCTGGAAGGGCTTTACAGGTCACATTTCAAACATATTCACTGAGAGAAGAGTTTATTTTCTTTTTGCCTCCAAGAAGCTCCTTACTAAAACTATCTCCGTTTGTGGGATTTATCACACCTATACCCATTGACAGAGACTACACAAAGCTACTTGTGTGCCATGAGGCCATTAGAAATCCTCTTAGATGAAGGTACAAAGAAGACATCACCTGTGCAATAGATTTCTTCAGCCAGCTGATGGCATTTCAATGTTTCCCCATCTGGAGATAGAGTGAATCCACCAAGGATCATAGGAAACAGCTCTGTGAGATAAGATATAAGGAAACAACGCTTGCCAGCCTAAGCCCATACAAGGTGCGGTGAGATTTTCCAGCTGGAAGTTGCTTTTTTCTCCCTCTTACAAGTCCACTCATAACCAATGTGTGAATTTGTCATCAGGCTCTAACAAATTGCTATTTGTTTTGCAGACTGCCTGTGTCGTCCCCAGCAGGAATGAGCAGAGTGCAGAACAGGAGGCTTTGCAGCTGGCGCAGCAGCCCCCACTGACAGACATGAGACAACTGCTATGACTTAGCACCCCCCTTTTCCCCACACAGACCCACTCTGCAGTGCAGACCTGCAGCCACATCTCTTCACACTGTTTGGCATATATGTGCCTTGTCGTCAATACAGCTGGGGAGATGAAGTGATAGAGAGCAGCCCAAAAGAGAAGGACTTGGGGGTGCTGGTGGACAAGAAGCTTGACACCAGCCAACAATGTGCATTCACAGCTGTAAGGCCAACTGTATTCTGGGTTGCATCAAAAGGAGCATGGCCAGCTGGTCAAGGGAGGTGTTTCTCCCCCTCTACTCTGCTCTCATGAGATTCCACCTGGAATATTGTGTCCAGTTCTGGAGTCTGCAACATAGGAAGGACATGGAACTGTTGGAACGGGTCCACTGGAGGGCCGCAAATATTATTAAAGGACTGGATCATTTCTCCTATGAAGACAGGCTGAGAGAGTTGGGGATGTTCAGCCTGGAGAAGAGAAGGCTCTGGGGAGATTTTACAGCACACTTACAGTACTTGAAGGGGCCTACAAGAAAGCTGGAGAAAAAAAGTTCCTGAAGAAAAAAAAGTTCTTTATTTCATTAGTAGGTTAGACAATGATGAGTTTACTGGGAAAAAAAAAATTACAATGTGAGTTTCCTGGTGCTTAGCACAAGCTGAAATTAGAGAATGACCCCATAAGCACAAACATGTTTCTTCCAACTCTGATTGTCAATGAAAAAGTAGTAATTTTCTGCTGCAAAATAAAATTTCCCATACATCATTTTACATTAAGTGTTTACCAATTCCAGTTATGTAGTAGATTATTTCAGTGATTTCCTTAGTGATCCTAAAAGGAAAGAATTAGCTCTGCAAAATGAAATTAAATCTTGCACACATCCCTGAAAACATCCTGTCTTCTCTCAATGTGCCTCTCTGCCTTCTCTCCCCAGCCCTCAGGAGAAACAAAGCTTGACCAACATTTGCATCACTATGCAATGAAGCTCTATGGCAGACATGGGAATCCTAAATCTCAGCTCTTCAATAACTTTCTGCAAAATGAATCTATCAGCAAACTCAGCAACATACTTTTACTGTATCCATTTCTGGGTTCCTCAGTAAAAAAAAGACAGGGATCTCCCGGAGAGTCCAGCGGAGACCACAAGAATGATTAAGGGCATGGAGCATGTCCCCTATGAGGAAAAGCTGACTGAGTGGGGACTAATCAGCATTGAGAAGAGAAGACATGATAAATTCCGTGTCTCTGAGTTTTGGGGGATGAGAAGGATCAGACAGGCAGAGTTTAGGTCATTGGCTACTGTTGGCTCAATCTTCATGTTGAAAAGCAGAGGGCACTATGTCTGGACATAGGGCTGAAGGTGATGGGGGATAAATAAGTACACCTACATATGTACTACATGGGTTAAGAGACAGGATTGCTCTTAGATGAGAGCCTGAGCACTGATCAGCTGCCTTGGCAGCCAAAGGGCACTGCTGCAGCTGGCAGGGTGAATGCCTTTGCAGACAGGGCTTCAAATTTCTTTTAAAGCCAGGACAACTTTTTACCTTTGTCAGGTGAAAGACAGCAAAGATATGGTTGTTCTTTACCCAAGTTTTTCTCGTAATGAACCAGGGCATCTTGTTTCCATCTTGTATTTTAAAGATGCCCCAAATGAAGGAGAAAGATTTCTGCCTTAAGAAAGATTTCTTCCTTGGTTATACAAAACGAATCATTATTTTATGCAAGGAAAAAAAGTTTTTTTTCTTGTCAGAAAAAAAAAAAAGAAGAAACAAGGAATGTCAGAGATTCAGCAAATGGCCTTCATGACTCTTAAAATAAAACAAAACTCCAGACAGCACATTGTGTCTTGGGTCATTTAAAATCAGTGCCATTTTCATTCTTGGCTATGCACCCTACCCTGAATTCACAGTAGCTGCTGCCATGGCTCATTGTTCTTAAACCTCTGTGAAGCACTGCAAAGATGGAAGCTGCTCTACTTCTCCACCCTCACTGCCTTCAGGTTTATTCTCCTTCCCTCATTGTTATTTGTCTTTAGGTTTTTGTATCCACCCCTTCAGCTCCCCACTTCTCCTGAGTCAGTTTCAGCTCAGTCCACTGGGGCTCCGTTCCTCTCAACCCTTCATATTTGTATCACGTGCCTCCCCCCTTTCCTGCCTTCTCCATTCTGTTCCATGTAGCTCACCTACTCTTCCTTACTCCACAACATCAGTTTTACCTGCTCTATTAGAGCATTAGCTAGCACTGAATTATATTTCCCACTGAGTGTAACACAATGTTATATCTCATGGAGACCCCAGGACCTCTGTTACATGTACAGGCTTGAACTGCATGAGCAGTTCAAGCCTGTACATGTAACCAGGTTGTACCAGAACACTTATATTCTGGTACAACTCTAAGTGGAAAAAAAGTTTAAAAGAAGTAATTATAATGTGTCAAGGAAACAATTAGATGTGAGATGAAGAAAAAGTGTAGAAGGGACAGATGGAAATAGAATATCTACACATCTGAAATGAAAATAAAAATAGATTTTATAAGACTGTCTTTAAACAGTGGTAAAAGGATGGCAAAAAAAAAAAGCAGAAGGGGATACAAAAGAGGCAAGAGAAAAAGGTAAGACTAGTAAACTAAAATTTTTTTAAGCAAGATTTAACTCACAGTACAGAGGAGTCTCAAGAAAGGGTTCACTATAGCATCCCTATGACAGTTTGAAAACACTCAGCATCCTCAAAGTAAGCAATCTGGTACAGAGCTAGAAATACTGATGTCACATTGACAGGGCCAAAGAAAGAAGCTGGAAACCCTTGTACAACAGATTAGATCTGATGGAGATGGGAGAAAGAAGGATAAAAATTACTGAATGCAAGTAAGAAGACAGAAAGCAAAGCACAGGCCTAGGACTGATTTTATAGGATGTTGAAGCTTAAATTCACCAGCCATGATTCTAAAAAGTGGGTTTTTCTTGTATAAGTGACTTTTTGGGTCCCACAACTGCATGAGTTTCAGAAGAACAGTCCTAACAGCCAGGAAACAGCAGTAGTTGACTAAATCTGACCAATGTTCATTGAAATAAAATGTTTTTCACTGGTTTATAAAGGAACCACATTAGACCCTAAGAGTAAGCAAATGGTGTTACTATTGGTTGGGTATTTCACAGAGAACCCACTTTTTCAAAGATTCATGATTCACCAGAAAAGACTCTTTCTGCAGCAACACTGGATATTAAAAAAGGACCATTTCCAAGATTAAAAAAAGAAAAATCTTCATAGTGTGTTGGTTTAGACAGACAACCAACCATTTCACTCATCAAGAGTCAGATTTTGCCTGACTGCTTAAAACAAGTCATTTCCCACTTAGGTATGGGCAGGTTAAGGTGCTTACAATACCTTGTTTCACAAGCTGGGAAGAGCAGTCTGATAGCTGCAGGAAGTGTGAACAAAGAAAAAGGGACAGATAATCTACAGTTGCATTTGGGCAGATTTCAGGGGTAAATATAGCAGAAAACTCTTTCTGTACAGCTATTTCCTGAACAGTCAATGCATCTGAAGTTCCAGGGTATTCACCACTTACTCAATTGTGCTGTTCCTGTTTCAAACCATACGCTTATATGGTCACATCTTTGTCATGAGAGGAAATACTCTCAGGACATGCGTTTCGTCCCTTCTCTGATTTGTCTTGGCAAGAATACTAAAGACACTCCATTACAAATATTTTGCTTATTCACATTTTCCATTGAAAGTGTATCTTTGGAGTTCTCCCTGTCATATGCATGGGTGCATACAAGCTGACAGCATTTCTTGCTGGCTAGAAGAATATCACAAAACAAAATAATCTTCTTTAAGCTGCCTGACCTTGTGGCTGCAGCAGTGTCAGGAGCACTGCTGGTTTTTAAAGATACTTTTTCTCATCTTTCCACTGGAGTGCTATGGCAGAGGCCAGAGGAACAACACAAAGGAGGAAGCTCTTTGTTTACCTATCATGAAGAAGGCACAGGGGACCATGGGATTCCCCACAGTGTTTAGCAATCCTGCCTTTAGAGGGTCACCTCTAAGTACAGGGGGTCAGTTCAGTCTCTGTGTTCATTAACTCCATGACCTTTCTGCTGAGAAAGTACTTTGGGTGTACTTACTCTAGTAACACACAAGCATGGATCAAAACCTTCTTTCACTTTTCCAGCTTCAGCTGATCCATAACTGGTACGTTCCTCAGCAGTGAGATAAAAAGTCAACAGTAAGAGATTTGGGGTCTTTAACTGATAAAGGGCTAGTGCTGCAAGTACTTCTCATGAAGGGCACTTCTCCAGTGCTCCCTGACCTCATGGGGAAAGGACTGTGCTATTCCCCAGTAAAGTTGGGTTTGAAAAGCAAAAGGTGTCTCTTGAAGCTGAGGGCACACAGGGCAGTTATGCACATGCACAAGCTCCTTCACAAGGTTTAATAATGTCACGATACTCTTCCTGAGAACACCCAGTAGTTAAAATTTGCACATTTTTAGCTGCAAAATATTCTGTCATTCCCTAACTAGACAGGTTTTTAATTGTTCATTTGCCCTCCCTGGTAAACCAGGAAGGTGCATTTCAGAGTCTCAAGCACAGCAAAGACATAGATCAGGATGACCAATAAATGATACCTTTTCCCAACCTCATAATAAATATCTACAAATGAAAATATGTGAATTAGCTGGAAAATGCTGTGCTTATGTTTTTATAACTGTCGCTTGACCAATATCTTCATCCTGCCAATCTCACTTTTCCTTGTTGCACATTGAAATACAGTCAGAATTTTCAGATAGCAGGAATATATTCGGCAAAAACTGAAGATATATTTTCCATGGAATTATTTGTGAACATATTGTTTTTTATTTATACAAAGTAAGGGATGAAATTAATAACCTGACTTTAAATCAAGATAGTGTTACTTTAGAGAAAACCAGTTTGAGCTTCAGTTGTATTGTATGATGGGGTCACTCATAAAGTTTGTGAGGAGCTGCGGCCCTCTCAGCTTAAATGTTAAGGTCATTCTCAGTGAGCCATATAAATTCTTTAAAAGTACACTCATTATTGACACATATGCTGGACCACTTGAAATAAAATTAGTCGGTACAATATTGTATGCACATGACTAAAAATCTCAATATGGCCTGTATTTCATCACTCAAGCGAGTTCTGATATTAACTGATCTTGAGGGAAGCTTGCATCTATTTTTTTAAATATTGCAATTCAGGTGAAATTATTGACAAATTCTCAAAGAGCAAGGAATGGCACTGAGGTTCTGAGGCAAATATCACACACACACCAATATAATAATTCTAGGGAAATTTTAGAAAACAATTCTCCTAAAGTGCCACATTCACGTTAAAAAAAAAAAAAAAAAGGCACATAGGAAATTATAACATTTCCTTTGCCACTGGCCTTGGTTCATACCCTGTAGTTCACATTCTGCACCACTAGACATTGTACTAACTTCATTTTTATGCTAGTACAGATCTTGGCTGATGAAGTTCTTAGAGTTCTGATCAAACCTTCTAATGCTGTTAGAGAAATATATTTTTTAATACATGCGTACATTATATGCATATATATAAAAATACCCTTGCTTGCTATACAAAAGGAGTTAAGCCAGGACAGAACCAGAGTATTTTTAGAGGCACTGCTTTGGGAAAGGGAAAGCTTGCTTGGTTTTTGTTTAAACTAGAACCAGTGTTGCATTGACATGTCTGGATGAGGTTTTCAATGCATTTTTCCAACCTGCTGAACACCTTCTACAAATTATAAAAAGGCACAGAAACAGAAGTGAAGAGAATGTTATGCTCATGCACAAATTTTTCCCCAGAAGTTTATGAAGAAGGTTTGTACACTTTTTTGTGTAAAGGTACTGGACAAATTTATTACAACAGAGAGGAGCATTTAAAGCAAATTTATTATAATTTTTATCATTTCTTGCAATTCTTCCAGCGAACAACCCAGTCCCATGAACTGTGCAAGGCTTTTCTGTGGCTTGGCCTTCCACTTCTGGGTAGATCTGGGAACTGAATTTTACTGCTCCTGTCAAAGTAGTCTAGCAGAATTGGTCACCTCTTTGTAGCACATTCTGTGCTCCTGCACAGCAAATCCTAGAAAGAAAGGATCTGGCGGAGGATTGCTTTTTCCAGAGGCAAAATCAATTTATTTTTCAAATTATTTAAACTTGAAAGCAAGATGATTTAGTGTATGGTGGTTTGCATTTTGTTGGGTTTGGATTTTTTTTTAATTATTATATTTTATTGCTAGTTACCTATCCTCAGACTGAAGATTCTTTTTCTGTTAACTCTGGATCATTTTTATTCAGTGCCACTGATATTACAGCTCAATGTCTGAGGACAGGTGTTGTGAGATAAGAGCAGCCTCACAAAAAACAGAATCCTCTGAGTCAATCATTGTTCCAGAACCAGCAAGCCCGGTGATTCACACTGTTGTCATACAGCATTCCTGCAGTACCTTCTTCGCCCTTGAAACAAGCCAGTCACCCACTCTCCAAGAACTGAAGAAACATCTTCAGTCCTTGGAATGAGAAAAATCCAGAAAAAAATGGGGGGGTTTTCCCATTTCAATTTGCATTCCTGATCTGATCTGCAGGCATTTCTGATGTATTCCTTCTGTGTCTAACAGAAAGCATATGGCAGCTCATACAACTGCATCATTATGCAGTTCAGGAGTAAGGGGTTTCAATAAAGATCTAGAATAAAAGTCTATTAGAAAATAGTATCATTCTTAAATCAGCACTGTATCTGATCAGAATCAGATACAGATACACAGATCAGAAGATTTGGTGTCCTTTACCATTGACTGATCATACTGACCAATTTCTGCCCTTTTATTTGGAGTATAAGATTTGCTTGCTCTTTTCTGTTAAGTGACATCATTTTGTTCAGTTTCAGTGCTACTAAATAACCATAGAGGATTGACCAGCAAATCCAAACAATCCCATCTCATAACTCCACACTGCCTAGGGAATGATGTAGTAGGTTTATTCCAATGTGTTTCCTTCCCAGAACCACAGGCAATGAACACTGTCACTTGGGACTTCAGTCACCTCACACAGTAATACTACAGAAGATTCAAAAGGGCCCCAGAATTTCAGTTGCTACTCCCCTTGAAAATTAATAAAAAAGAGCCCTCTTTCTGTCTTTTTTCAGGGAAGTCATATTGTAACATCACAGACTTGAATCCCAGATTCCATCCACAGCTGAAAACTAATATGTTAAGTGATGGTTTAAAAAGGTAAATTATAAAATCATTGGGTCTAGAAGGAAGGGAACAACTAATGTAACCAATTGACCACATTTATAATTAAAATCCAACAGTTCCAGGAGTTACTCAAAATTCTTAAGTGTAAGAGCTGCCTTTCAATTAGCTTCAAGAATCCATGGATATGGCTGTTCATAAAATGTATTAAGGCATGTTTCATTACTGTATTCTCAAGCTCTCTTACAAAGAGAAAACTTAAGTAAATTTCTTCTGACTTGAATCTTTTCCAACACTGTCTATTTTTGATGGTCTATGAAAACAACATAATATTACAGCATTACTTTCAAGTCTTCTCTGAATTCAGAAACTATTGGTGTTTTGCAATCTTCTAAATCATCAAGAATTAATTGAAATCTTATTTTTCACAACAAACACTACTGCAGTTCACTAACACAAGAAATATGTACTTAGCAACATGACTGAAAACCAAATGCATCACATACATGTGGATATCATGGTACTTGGATTCCAGCTATCAAACCATTAAGCTCACAGAGATCTTCTGGATTCATAACAATCACCAGCTTCAGAATGCTTTTGACAATTTTCACATGGATGAGAGTCTCTTTCCCTGACAAGGAAAGTAAGTGAAGACAGTACAGTACCTATCTGCAGTGTGGTATTTAACCATTTCATATTGGACTCCATCACTCATCTCCCTGCACCTGATAAGCATCCTGCATGAAATTTTGGGGCACTAGAGCACTACTCATACGTGAGACAACACTTGACAATTTTGATGCTCATTTTATTTCTCCTTCAGAAGGCACATTTTTCATAATAATTACCATATCTGTGAAGAAGAAAACAAAATCAAGCAAGCAACAATGTCTGCATCAAGGATTAAGAGAGTGCATGAGCAAATTGATGAGTTTCTTTTGTACTTATCACCATGATTGCATGGTAATGTATGCACCAGATATGCAAATAATTTGTAGGAATAATTTTATGACAGCATTTGCAAGGTCTCTGAAAGAGCTTAAAAACTGGACCAAATTCAGGCTACAGAGAGAGACAACTGCCAAATTTGAAGGATTTTTAGTAGCAGTTCATGCATGGAAGGAAAGAAATACCCCCTACAACTTAGTGAAAACATCTGAGAATCCTCATTCTTCTAACTAATTACTATTTTTGTCAGAAATGTAAGCGTTTGTCATGGTACATCATAAATTACTGATAACATATCACCAGTGAACATTTGCAAGTGAGATAAATGCAGAAAGCATTTATACTGCTTCCAGACCAATTAACACTCTGCCACCCTTCACCACCCAAGTTTGCTGGTATTTGAGTTATTGACAAACTGAAGATGCTTTAAATAATCTTTGCTGCTGTAGGGTATTATTATCCCAGATGCATTGCCGAATTCCAAATCCAAGTCAGTTATGAAATTCTCCCCTCTCTCCCTCACAAGGGGCCCTTGTTGATTTCTCAAGTACTTCAGCAGCCAGCGCCCGCAGTTGCTCTATGGAAAGACATGACTCATGCCCAATTCATTCATTTAAAATTCTCTCCAGCTCAATAACTTCTCGCAGTCATTCCAGCCCATTCTCTGGGTGTCTGAAACACAGGCTGGTTTAGCTGGATGTTCTCTCTAGTCCAGCAAGTGGAGGAGATGGATTATCATTACATTCCTATCAATCAGGTGCTGTTCACTGAAGATTATAGATGAGTCAAGAAAGAATTATGGATGTATTTATTTAACACTGAAGAGCAATACCCTTTACTGCTGTAAAGATGTTTTATACCAGCTGACCATTCAGCCCTTATCCAGTCTTTTATTGGAAACGAGGGAATTGTAAGACACAGTTTCAGTAAGTTCCTATAGTACAAACAATTTCTGAACTATTCTAACCTAAGGTCACTTAAGTCAATCCTTGAACTTGTATTCCAAGAACTCCCCCTTCTCTAGCAAACTCAGACAACCCATCAGCTGATATTGCCTGAGACTGCCTTTTGGAAAGGCAAGTTTGTGTCCTCTAGCAACCACGCTACTTCTGACAATTTCCTTAATGCACACATGGCTTCTCCCAGGAAATGCCAGGCAACAAACAGCTTTTTCATTAATGTTCTAGCACTACAGCCCTTTGGCTCTCAAGGATTTGAATCTCTGTCCACAAGACTGCAGATTGGACTGTCTTAAAAAGTCCCCTGAAGATAAATACAGTGAAGAGCAGCCAGGAACTGAAAATGGGATAAGGAATATTTTCAGCTATCCCCACTCACATCCTGTACTACCAGCCTGCAAAACTTCTCTCTAGTCCAAGGGACATAAGGACCAGGACATCAGAAGGTGAGGAGGAATCTGAATGGGGAAAGGAGAGTAAGCCGGAGCTGCTAGATCTGATGCATCTCCTACTGAAATAATATTGCTATTCTGTTCATGATACACAATGGAACTAATACAAACCCAAGCTCTTTCCTATCTACTGCAGCAAAATGCCATAACTCACCACCATCTTCTAGTCAGAGAAAAGTAGGAAGATAGCTTTCATCCAAGTGGCATGCCTATAAAATTCCACAGCCTTTGACACAGTGTATCCTAAAGTGCCTTCTCAGATCCAGGGACAGGGAATGTTTTGACACAAATTTGAATATATTAATCACATTACTAACACTGTGCAAAAATACATAAGCTGCAATTTTATTATCTAACACCTCTGTTCATCAGTCTGATAAAAAATTATAATGGTCCAGGCAAACATCAAGCATAAGACCATCTCACACATATAAAATGCAAGATACCATTTTAGTGCTTTATGTAAGACCTGCATATTTATACATTAAAAATAATCTTATTTGATATACAGAAAGAGGTGTGAGGAACCTTGTCCACTTTTTAAATATCCATGATTCTGTGATTTGGAATCCCTCTGCAGCTGGCAGAACACACATCTGATCTGCAGCCATAGTTAGCATAGCTAACTATCTGCATATGGTTTTGACAAATTGTCAGCCACAATTTTAAATAAAAAATATTTATTTAGAGTATATTTTTAAATGTCTTATTAAAGCTAGTTCAAGTGAAAACAGAAACCTCTTCTCACTTTCCTTTTGACAGCGAAAAGATACAGTCACTCTACCTTAGTTCAATATTTTGGGTTTCTTTCCAGTTTCTGTATTCTTCCTGAGACTGACAATGTATCAAACTTTCAAATGGATTTCACCTATGATTCAAAAAATCCCAATAAAATTAAATGTGAGCTGGGACTCAGATCTATTTATTGTCAAAGGGAATCAGGCATTTAAAGACCAATTCTTCCTTTTAAAATATTCCCTTTTCATTTGCTATAGTTTTCACATTGTAACATCAGAAACTGTACCCTTAAAAGATATATCTAATCTTTTTTAATGTATCCTCTTAAAAGGTACTTTGAAAAGATACCCAGCAATGCACTTTCAGAGTGGAAGAAGTTCTTGCTCTGGATACAACCCAATAACATTATGCAGAAACTTCAAGATCTGAGTCATGCAACTTTACCTATTTCAACCAAAACAAAGCTTCTTATCTACATGAGAGTCACTTGAGATCCGCTCATGACATTTGCATGGCAACAATAATATTGCTCTTCAGGGTATTACTCAGGTAGAAGTAACTGTGCCATCAGTAAGTCACAGTGAAGAGTATTTTCTATTAAGCCCTGGCCTCCTCTTTGTTTTTTATCGATAAATGACATTGATTGCTCTGCCACCACTCAGATTAGTGTGTAGATTTTTTGCATCATATCAGACAGGTGTTAACACTGGCTAAGAATCAGAGCATTACTAATTAGAAAATCCTAGTCTATAGCTGATTTTGATTTCTATTGATTCTGGTTTTAATTTTCCTCCCTTTAGAAGAAGCCTGACTACGCAGCTCAGGCTAAAGAAGAAAAATCAGTAGTGGGTGTTTATTGTTCCTCTGTACTTTCTCAAGGATGAACTCAAATAGATTGTTTGGAGGAAGGTTAATGAATTTAGATGAGGGTTTACAACAGCTGCCAGCAGATGGGGAGAGGCTGGGGGAGCAATCTGCCCGAGGTGAAGAGAAGCTCTTAGAGGAGCAGGAAAGCACATGCTGAGAATTCTGCCTTTTTGACAGGTCAAGTAAAGTGCAATTTATGAGATCAATAAACAGACCTGCCATTATTATGGATTAACCAGACTTTTCTTCATCTAGAGAATTTCTGCAGTACTGGAGAAAATATATAAGATTCTTGGACCTTCTGAAATAGGCAGTCTTTAGGGGAGTGTGCAGGGAATTGGGGGGATGGGAGACAGAATCACCATAGAAATTCAGCTTTTCCTACACTCCATTTAATCATAATATTCCTGTATCAATGCCTTAATAAGAAATTTCACCTTTTTTCCAATACTAAACCATTCATTCCACAGGCCTCCTAATGTGACCAGTCCACAGAAAAGAAAAAAAAAGAAGAAAAAAAAATAATTGAAGGACTGCTTTTTTATTCTTCAAAAAAGAGAATTTACCTCATAACCTCCGCATTAACTTCTCTCCCACCAAATGCTTAGACGTGTGTCAGCCTGTTCAACTCTACACTGAAATGACTAAGCAGGCAAAGGCCTCATGCATCTTTGTTTGTTATGGTTCTGAGCCCTCCCCCAGGTCTCCTAATGTCTGGTTTGGACCATGGTGCATGGCTAGCATGCTCTGTCAGAGATGAAATCACACTCCTTGGCAGGCTTAGGACATGGTAGTATGGAAATAATGGATCTGGAGCAGCCAAGTAAGGAACACATAGCAAATTCCACTATGATATGTGAGAGCATGATGTTAAAGTTCACAGTGGAGAGGTTATCTTCACTGAGAAGTAACCTAAAGGAGTGCTGAAGGCCCATACCACTGAAATTAGAAACTTAGAAGAATGGCCTGTCTTTTGGTCCTTATTTGTTAAACACTAATCTCAAGGTTTCTAAGAGCTACTATAATACCAACAATCAAGAATTTTGTTGCTTAACTTTTTAGAAAATATTTCCACATGACAAAATAATGATGCCTTGATTGAAACCAAGCAAAACAATTTAGCTTTGGAGAATAGGTATTATCAGTAGAAACAGAATAAAACAAAAATGACAGCTCTTGATTCAGACCAGAAATGAAACTATCATTGCTTATAAGTTGACTGCTAAGTAGGATAAGGCAGGAACCTCATGGTGTTGCTTGATTAAAAGTCTTACAATGGGAAATATTTTCTTGTGAAGATTTTGATTCAAGCAAAAAAGCTTTTTGTAAAATACAGACAAAAAAACCAACCAATAAACCCAACCAGCATGAATTTCTCTCAATTTTGTCTATATATATGTCCATATACACAAATTTAATTCTGTGCTCCAAGATTCCTGTTTATGTGTGTTTATGGGGAAAATTCTGCACCTGAGAAGTAAGAGAAAGAAATAAAGTGCAAATGTTGGTAAATATTGTTACAGATATTTTAAGCAACTAATCTGTGTTGCAGAAACACTAATTATTTGTTTAAGGAATCTAAAAATAATAATTTATTTAACAAAATTAATTTCTGTTTCAAAAACGACCAAGATCACATGCACCACTTGTCTTATTCTGGTACCCTATTCATTCACTTTTATCCCAATCTATCTAAGAGATGCCATTATAATCTGAGTATTAATAGAGTATACAAGTATTTTTGTGCATTCCATACTCTCACAAGTGTCAGTGCAAGTATTGTGGCAATCTTTCTGCCTATGCAGCCCTTCATTTTTTGGCCATTCTCTTTGAGAGCTTTAACAGAACAAACACCAAGAAAATAATATACGCAATTTAAAAGAGCTGTATGGTTTTACGATGCTATTTTTACAATGATAGGCATGTAGGCTACTACAGCCATCACAAGAAGCTGGAAGGAGGTTTCTAAGCTTATAGCCAGGTGTTGCACTTCTTCTTATACACCTAGCCCTAAGGCTCCTACCTTCACACACTCATATTTCCATACCTGCAATTTCAGGTTAAGCTAGTCCGGTGCAACAATCACGTCTCCTATTTTCCCCAGAGTAAAACTCTGTCCAAAGGTGTTTCCACACTTCAATGCCCAACCTTGTGTTCTTTACCTCCCTATCATGTCCCTCATTTTTTTCCTCTACGGACTCACTCCCATCTACAGAACCCCAGGTTTCACCATCTAGAAAGGATAAAGTCTGGACAAGACTGAACATGCAGAGTAAAGGGGTCTCAGAGGGGTTTCTGTTTCTGAGTGATTATTATTTAAACAGTTCTCCAGTGCTGAAGGTGGGATGGCAGGTTGGAGACACTTTTAATCTTATCTCAGTATTGTGATGGTACAGTGACATAAATTTGAGGGTAAATTGGCAATTTGAGAGTACACCAAGCACCGTCCAGAAGTCTGCAGTCTACCTAAAAGACTACAGTCCTAATGGCATCCTTGGTTTAATGATTGGATGGTACAAAATCTGTCTCCTGCACAGTCTGCATCATACTCGTTACAGTGTTACAAACTTTACAAAACCTGAAGACAGAGTATTGACTTTAATTCACTTCATCTTCCTGAAGCCCAAACTGCAATTTCTTTAGTACGTCACTTAGGGTATGCCATAAAGTATTCAGAACAATAATATGCCTGTACAAATGTTTAAATTATCTTTGTATTTGGCACAAAACTAATTATGGTATTACAGAGGTCAGCAGGGTAGTAAAAGCCACCCCAAAACCTGGTACCTATTACAAGCCATTTGCCTGTCCTGAGTCCCAGATTACCAAGTCTACTGTAACTGTCCAAGTGAGGTAATCACTGCAAGGGAGAAAGGCCCTGTAAGATGCAGTTTGGAAACTGCATCAAACAAGGCCTTTAAAACCGGGGAAAAAAAAAAAAAAAAAATTCTACTCAACAAAATACTTCTCAGGAAAAAAAACCCAAAACAGCACAATAAGAAAAAAATAAAATCACAGATCTCATTACACGTCTAGATGACCTGTATTTTAAAAGCTTTGTTTAAAAGGTATTTGCTGTAAATTCAAACTCTCCATTCTGATTGTCTCTTCGGACAAGTGACAGGTATTAGGACAAGGGGACATGGCCTTAAGCTGCACCAGGGCAGGTTCAGATTAGATGTTAGGAACAAGTTCTTCACTGAAAGACCTGTTGAGATGTGGAACAGGCTTCCCAGGGAGGTGGTTGAGTCATCATCCCTGGATGTATTTAAAAGACAGGTAGATGAGGTGATCGGAGATATGGAGAGGACAGGTATGATGGGCCTTGATGATTTTAAAGGTCTTTTCCAACCTAGTCATTCTGTAATTCTCTCAATAATAAGATCAAGTGTAGTTGTAGCAAAGTAGAGCATCATCTTAAAGACAGGAAAGGCATGTGAGAAAAAAAGCTGAAGTCTTTTTTTTTTTTAAATAGACTAGGCTAAATAGTGTCCAACATGCTGGTACAGTATAACTTTCTGGGGGTTTTGTGGGGGTTTTTTTCCCTGTCTCATCTATGGAGTTATTTTTAAACTTGAGTCACTAGTAAATCGCATTGCTTCAGGTGCAGAAATATGATCTCAGTTATGAGTGTTTTCCCAAGTGGCAGATAGTGTTGCTGTTAGTTATTCCTGCATGTGTTTTACAAATATTTTTCTACAGCTGAAGGCTGCAGGTCTGTTTGTTCTTTAATGTATAAAGCCAAAATTCTTATATGAGTGAGCTTATAACATAGTTTGAATAATTAATGAATGGTGTGGAGACAGTGAGTGGTGTGAGAAGAATTGGACTATCCTTCATCTAATTATGCAGCACTGCCTGTCCAAGAGATTCTTGTATTATCTATTTAGGCTGTTACTTCAAACCATCTTCCACAAATCCTTTTGCTGTGTGTATTTGCATCTGCTTGTGGTTTCGGAAGTGTGGGAAAATTAGAGGGAAAACCTCTGGAATCTCATCAGAACTAAAATTTGCTGGTCAAAACTTTTCTGCAGCACTTAGATGCTTAGATGCTTAGATGAACAGGAAACAGCTAGTCTTCACAGGCTGCTCTGTGCCTGGAACAGTCATCATGAAAAGAGTCTGATTGCTGTGTAGTTAGAGACCTATTCCTCTCATTTCTGCTGTTGTTTTCTTCTGCCTTTCATTTCATCATTTTCAAAATTAAATGTTTCAGCTTCGGCATTTCAAATGTCTTTCCATTTCATAATTAAGATGTATATTTCAAGGCATAAAAAAAGCATGGGGAAAAATTATCGGGGATTCATTTAATCCAAAATATTTTTCTCAGGTTTGATGCTGTGTCATTTTATTAAGAAACAGTAAAGATTTGTTATCCAAACAAAAAAATCAGTTACTAATGAATATAAACAAATGCAGAATTACAATTAACTAAATGCAAGTAGGCAACTCTTTTTGAGGTAAAAATAAAGTTTTTTTTTTTTTCAGAAGCTCATTAATAATCCACAGTTAAAGGCTCTGAGAACTGCCTTTATTGATCTACTTTTAAGTACTCCCAGAAGCTACAATAAAGTTAATAAAGTTTCCTAGCTCAGGGTTTGGGGTTTATTCCAACATTTTTCTACTCTTATTGCAATCTAGAACTTTGGATAACCTGCTTCTTTAATAACAATAATCTTCCTACCATGCATAATATAAGATGTATAAGACAAAAAGAAGGTGGAGTTCCTCACCAACAGAGAAGAGCATTTCTCTGGGCTTCACCTTTTTTCACACATCTGGAAGTTCAGTATTCAGTCTGAACCTGCTCAACAGGATCCCTCAATACCAATATAAGCATCTCTGGTGTGAGATTCACCCATCTGAAGGGATCAATAGTAGGCGATCTGAATTACTATCCATTCATTATAGATGACTCTAGATAACACATTGTGATCTTTGGGAAAGTGAAGTTAAGATTAAATTAATTGAATCTTTTGTAGCTTAATGCTTGTCTTTGACAACATGCTAATAAACATCAGAGTTACACAGCAAAGACCCCTGATTTTCTACAGAGGTTTAAAGTTCCTGTCCTGAAGTTTTTTGCAAAAAGTTTACAGAAGCATTTATCAGCAATGCTCGGGGACTTTTTTATATATACAGTTATTATTAATGGCCAGGTTTCTAAGCTGCAGGTGATTAAACTATTCCCTTTATTATTATGCTTGATTCTGAGCTTCAAGGTCCTTTCCTACAGCTCTAAGAATTCAAAAAGTGACACTGTTTTGTTGGAAGCATAAACCAGTTTTTCTGTTCCTAGAAATTTTCAGTGAGAAGATCAGTGCTGCATCTTTTTATGGCAAATACACAAAAAAATGAGATTCCTAGTACTCCACCTTAAAACATAAACATTTCCATTGTACTTCCTTTTAGAAGTTGTGTGTTCATAGTCCTACTCACATCAGCCATCCTGTGTGGGTTCCACAATACCTCCCTGTCTTCCTCCACATAGAAAAAACTCCTGTGCTCACTGAATTATTAAGACTTACATCCAGATCTGTCCTCTATACTTACAGCATTACTACATAATTGGAAAATGATTTAGCAACTGTCTGTGAGCAGAAAAAAATCAATAGACCTCCATAATGAGATCTGTCCTACACGATCCTAATCAATTATTGAAAATATATATATATTACAAGAGGTGCTACACATGTTACTAATCTTGCAAGCCACTGTTTTGTATTTCTATTTGACTAATAAGGTCTTGTGAGGAAGGGTGAACTCTGTTTAAACTATCATTCATCTTCATTTCATATCATGCCAAGTTCCTAAGCAAGGCCAGGAGGGCATTTGTGAAACAGCAAACTATTCCTTACTCAGAACCTTGATGATATTAACTCATTCACTGATAGAGCATCTGCTTTCTACCACATTAATCACAAATATTAAAATAGTATAAATGCTGTTCTTGAATTTTAAAGAAACCATATTGAAATTATTTTGCTCCTTTTTGACAAGTTCTACTGTACTCACAGAACTGTCTTTCTAATTCAGTATATATACATATAATTCAGCAATCTATACAAAGTAATTTTGCACTCTTCTTTTGAACAGATTATTTCGCTTTTGAATAAACTAACTCCATTGACATGCAGATTAGATAGATTCTCTGTGATAGTAGGTTGTTTTTTTTTTTTAATTTTTGCTTTGCTAAGTCTTTTACTACACAAGAACACCTGCAGCAACAATCTGCCATTTAGACCTCGACCTACGCTTGCTGCATTATAAATGTTCTGTCTCAAGAGAAGCAACAATAGGACAAAATTCTGAAACCTCAACCTGAAGGTCATGTTTGGTTCCCCTTTGCTCTGGTGTCCCCAGTAACACAGAGTTTTATTATTAATTTCTGCAGTCCACAAGAAAATTCATCTTCCTCTCCCAAGACAATAGAAGGTCATTTACAAGAATGCAGTCAGCAACACCGGCAATTACAATCGTGAATACAAAGAAAATAGACTTTTCTAACAATACAGCCCCTTTTCCTCCCCATTCCTCTGTATTCACTTTTGAGTCACATTTCAACCATACCAGACTTCAGGTATGGTAAGTTATGTGTGATACCTGACAAACAAATAACAGAGAGCATGACAGATTTCTGAATAAGTTTATTCAGATGCATAATATGATTTACAGCTTTTAGTGTGCTGAATTTGACACTGTTACTCTTCATGAGCAGAGTTATAAATATTTTTAAAGCTTCCTTAGAAGGTCAATGGAGAGATTTTTAAATGCCTTAAAACGTCAATTAATTTAAGTTATAATCCAGTGTCTAGAAGTATTTGATTACTTAACTGAAAGCTACAACTACTGTGAGAGTCATGTCAGTGATCACCTCATACTTCTGTGAGGCCTGTGTCTTTTATAAGGGCAGGCAAATAATTTATGATAGAAGGGAACAGCTGGAGAATGAAACTACTGGGTTTTTTTTGTCTTTCCTTAAACCCTGTTTCTTCACATTTGCTTCAATGTCAATGCTGTGGGTGTAAAGGCACACCAACAAAGACATAAAAGATACGGAGTGATATGCAATTGATGGCAACCATAGGAAATGTCATGAAAGAAGGTCTAAGGTCAGCCTTGAAAACGAATGAGAGACTTAATTAAAAAAAATAATCTAACACTGGAGTTGATCAAGTAATTTAAAAAATTGTATGGTTAATGATGCATGTTTTGGGGTGTTTTAATGGCAATTTCATTTAATTTGTGTTCTGGATTCTCAATTATTAGCATGGATTCTTTTAATAGTCCTCTACAAGAGGAGGGCTAAAAAGAAACTTTGATAAAAATATCTTCAATTCAGCATCTACCATGGGAATTTATAAAAACCACCAAATATTGAGGAGACTGGAAAGAAAAAGTTGGCAGTACCACTGGCAAAGAGCTGTTCTCCAAGTAACCAAATTTGATACCTCAATGTAAAGAAACATCGAATTCAGAACTATCATTTTTATGGAGTCGTTCTCATATACTCAAAAGTATTCTAGCTAACACTTATTTCATTTTAATCAAGTCTGTGTTTGTCATTTGGACTGAAATGAACTGACCTCATTATCTTTCTGATCGTCACTGTGCATATCACAGCTTGCAAAGGTCACAGAAGTGCTTATGTCAATAACTACAGTTGATTAACAACTTTTAGAGGTCATTTTCCCTGTGCTATTATCTTTGATTTTGAATGCTGGCCTTCTTGATTAAGTAATTAGCAACTTTATGTAGTCAGTGATTGAACTATCCTGCAGTAAATTCCTAAAGCAATTAAAGATGATCAGGAAAAACTAAGCCATTATTTCAGTGCAAACATTTCTGTTTCTGAAATTCAATCCAACCTCAGGAGGTAAGTCAAAGGGAGAATTCAAGCAGAGTTAAATATGTATTTATTTGACCATCTAATGTATTAGACATGAGCACAGAGCAATATACGGAAAAATGCATTAAATATGATTTCAAAATTATTCACTTGAAACCCAGATGGTGATAAGCGAGATTTATTCCTGTAGCACAGTCATAAACCAGGCCCAGTGTGCCATTGATGGTAAAGGAAATCCTGCTCCAGTTCAAAATCTCATCTTGTGCCCAGCACTGAGATTTAGAACAATATTTTCTGATAACAATCACCATAGTACAGCCTCTCGTGCTGAGTTGCTGTCTGTGCTCAGGATTTCATATGGGTTTGATAGCATTCCCACCAGTTTTCAGCAGCGAACATACAAGTGCCATAACAATGCACTAAGGTGAACAGTCTAAATCTAGGTGAGATAGCCATTATAGCTACCATGCTACTGCATAACATGCAGCCAAATGAGTTGTCTCATAATGAAGGAAAACAGGTTCCTTTTCCTGTCTGTGTGGAAAGCAAATAGAAAGGTATAGTGTTACATCAAGATAGAATTCACTGCGCACAAGTCCCTTAATCACGTCATAAATTCTCAAGACTGGGCAAAAAGCTGGTGATGATTTCCACTTTAGAACCTTTAAGAAAAAGACCAATCATCTTATCTTTGGCCTTTCTTTCTGTTTATGTCTGTTGTTCAAGTTTGTAACCTCAGTGTCATCTCTGCCTTTGAGGAGGGCCACAGTAACACACCTGTCCACAGGCTGGTCCAGTTGATGATTATGACCCTATTTTTAGTCTCTCAGCCAAGAGTTACACCCAAAAGGAATGAACACATGAACAACTGCAGGGATTGAACACATTTTGATTCACTACATGCATGCTAATCTGGCTCAAGACCCCACAGCTGAGAACACTTTTAATATTGCTGAGTGGTCTAAGCCTGCAATACAGAGATGATGGAAATAACTTTTCCTGAAAAGTGATTTTGATTATCATTCTCTCCAGACAAGTACCTAAACTGTTGGGGACAAGAATAGATTGCTACATGGGGAAATAATTTTTCAATTAATTATAATGCCAGACAGAAAGATTAATGAAGTTCATGTAAATATTTGACCAAGGCCATTTACAAAGCCCCAAGGTATCTCTGAAACCAAGAGCTGGATATCACAAAATCAAAACTGCAGAGTGAGATTGATTTGGTTCTGGAACTATTCCCAGCCCTGCCTTGCATAACAAATAGGTGTAGTTAATAGCATATGTTTATGCAGTGGTTTATAGCTTAGGATTTCAAAGTAATAAGAAGTTAGCCTTTCCAATAGCCCAGAAAAGTGAGCAGTTGTTAGCTGTTAGGTTGTTACTGAGAGATTGAGAGGATTGCCCAAAACTCTTTGCAAGGTATGGTAGAAAGAGCTTGTAAAAACTCTCATTTATGACATTGAAGCATGGAATGTTAATGTAAATTGATTTTTTCCTCAACTAAATGTAAACATACACTCCTTTTAAAACTGTAGCATATTCTAAAACTCTTTCTTCTCCTTTAGGCCTTCTGTTAGTCAACATTTGAGGATGCCTTCAAAACCACTGGGTTTGACTGTAAACAGAAAAACATAAACCAAGGTGCCATTAAGGAACTGTGTATGGCCCAGTGTCTTTGGGTTCATAATCCCTATTATATTCTTTATTAGGTAATGCTGAACATGTCTATAAATGTAAGCTCATGAAAAGGGAAGCTCCTGCCCTAGTATGCATTCCCAGATTTCTGCAAAACTATCATTACCTCACTTTTCATTTCATATTGCAACAAATATTTCTGGCTCACAGGAGTCTCTGGAACAAGAAAGAACATGTAGGTGTTGTGAAAGTCTCTCAATGTTTTGTTCAACTAATAAAGAAATGCATTCTCTTACTGAAATCTCTGTCCAACGGCTGGACAAACAGAGCTTGCACTCCAAACATTGCAACAGCTGGAATCCCCCAGTATTCCTGTCACCACTAGCCCTACAAAAAATCCCAGAGCAAAACTCAGGCTCCTCCTGGTTAAACTGGTTGGAGTTACACTAAGTTATTCTCCATACAGAACTGACAATCAGTAGTTCCCAAAGGCTAATGGGAACAACAATAAAAACAATAAAAAGAGTGACAGTAATTGCAATAGTAATTAATATTATTATTATTATTA
>VXBZ01001727.1:42937-55039 GCA_013399135.1 Heliornis fulica | reverse complement strand
GAGAATAAAGGCTGTAGATTCCTTTGCATATGAAGTATGAATACTAACTTTCATCTGTTTCTTTTTTAAATAGTTAGGTCTATACTTTCAGTATCATTCAGTCACATTTTTGACTTAATGTTTGTGTACGCGTTTCATTGTGTATTTTTTTTCTGCACCTTTTTCCTTTCTTGTTATTGCGGTTTTTTTTTTTTTGTGAGTACTGAATAGGAATATTCTTTATCATAAAAATATACCTTGAAATCACAGAACCAAAAAGAAAAGTTAAATCAGTGGTTGTAAGGGAACTGCCTTCTTGCCTAACTCCAGCAGGAGAAGCCCAGCAGGACCATGTGGTATGGCCCTTTGGCCCATATTTGTCATGTATCCCAGGGGGTGGCCAATTTGTACAAAGCATAGACAGCTGATGCAACACCTTGGGTGGATACTGATGTAAGGGCCAGAAACATCAGTTGGTACAGTGGCTATTGCCCCCTAATTTGACTGTTTCTCTGTGGGTATACTTGGTGCTTGTTGCCCCAACAGGCTCCTTTCAGTCCCGGGGAGCTCAGGCGCGCAGCTGCCGCCTGGGCCCAGTGCTCGGGGCAGCCATTGCCAGGGGGTGGCAGCATGGAGCCGCCGAGGTGGACCCTCCTCGGGGTGGCTGGCCTGCTGCAGGGCAGCGGCTCAGTCTCGCTTCAAAATGGTGCTTTAAAGCTGCTCAAACTTCCTGACCTATGTGTTACGCTGAGTCACACCACAGAGGGTCAAATCCACCCAGGTGGGTCAGCCATCTGCATGTGCTCACCGCTGGGGCAGAAGAAAGATGGGATGTGCCAAAGAAGGCCTGGAAACTGACTCTGTTGGACATTGGTTCTCAGAGAAGAGACCCAGAGCTGACAGAAGTAGCCACTGGCATTTCATCTTTTGGAAAGAAGAGGTTCAAATCCACCAGATTAGAGACCCAGAGCTGACAGAAGCAGCAGCCGGTCAGTGTGAGGCCACTGGGGACATTGCTGAGAAAGGGCACCACCGAGGTGCTGGGAGCGCGTGACTGTCAGAAGGTAACATGAGGAACCAATGGCCCTGGCAAGTCTACTGCACCCCTGGTAGAGCAGCCTATGGGCAGCAACTGCAGCACCTCTTCTGGCAGCTGTGGTCTGTCATTCCCATGGTCTGCCCTTATGCTGGCCAAAACCACCCAAGTAAACACAATATTCTTCCCCGTGCAGAGGATATGAACACAGCACAGCGAACCCAAGCAGAGCTTCCTAGACTGTCACTGTTCACACACAAAAGCAGATCATGGCTGCAGTGGGAAGAAGAAACCCTGCCCCTCACCTCCCTCTCCTGCCCACATGTTTCCTATTGCAGAGGAAGCCTGGGGCTCTGCTAAGAGCAATCTTTCCCCCAGGCAGAGAGCTGCCCCAGCTGGACCAGCTCCCTTGGAGACAAGAGCTGTGAGAGGCACGCTCAGTCCCTCAGTGCCCTTAAAAACCAGCCTGACTCTTCCTCAGTGAGTAGAGCACCATGACAGAAGATCAGTTTAGCAGAATGGCAAGTGCTGAAGACCTGGCACCTAGAGTAAATAGCTTTCTGTGGGAGTCCCAAGAGCTGACTGCCTGTCTGTGGTGGGAGCGCGTTAGGTCTGGCCCTGAGGCACTCCTGTCATACCAACCAAAGTGTGGGGCTTTGTGGAGCTTTGCTTCAGTAGCAGTTTCCTGTTTGCCACTAAGCATTAACAAAGACATTCTCAAAAACTCCCTGGGCAACTGATGCTGATTGTACCACGGCACCATGGCAGCATCCCGGGTTTGGAAGGAGCTGGGTGATCCCCAGAGACGCTGTCCCTCTGCCAAAGGGGATGGTGAAATTTGGGATTCTCCATGCAGGTAAGGCAACCGGCACTGAAGTGTTCTCTGGCTGCAGTGCCCTAAAGTCTTCTCCTTTCTCTTGCTGGCAGGACTGAATCAGTCTTCCACTTCTGCTTTGGTGTGTGACAATGAGCAAGGCATGACTGTAGCGGGGAGGGCTTTGCCTTGTTTATGTGAGCTGCACTTCATGCCTCTGGTTTTTCCATCCCCTCTCCAAGGAGTCGTCTGTGACATTTTATTTCTGATAAAGCTACTGAGGTGATAACAGTCTGTCCCAGTATGAACCTAGCAGTTGTCTCGGTTTGCTGGGTCTAAAGGCTCTGGAATAACAGATGCACAAAAAGCCCCACAAACTTTCCTTGGGCACCCTCAGGTAGATGTCACGTCCTAATCATAACAGATTTACCAAATTATAGATGTTGGAAGTGATCTCAGGATATCATCTTATCCAACACGCCTTCCAGAGCAGGAAGTTCAGCTGGGTTCACAGAACCCAGGAAGTTCACAGAACAGTGTTCAGCTGGGTTTTAAATGTTTCCAGAGCTTGAGACTTCACAACCTTTCTAGTATGTTAGTATAAAGAGACAGAATCAGCTCCATCTGTCCCATGACAGAAACAGAAATAGTGAGCAATGAGTGGGAATAGAAAATATTCCACACTGGTGTGGATTTAGACATGCACCTATGAGGTGTCAGATAAGGAGATGATTTGGAACAGTTCAAATCCTGGAATATGAGCTGGAAAATTGTGGTTATATATGAAAGGATATGAAAAATGTGCAAGGACATTTACAAATAAGAAGCAAGTTAAGGTTAGCTTTGGGCAAGAAAAATAAAAAAATTTATGTATGCTGGGCTTGGAAAAAAGCTATATGGGAAGGTGACACCAAAGTGTAAATGATTAAGAATGGGAAAAAATAATATTTTAGGCTTTAGGCTATCTTTGAATGTGTAGGCTATTTAAAATTGTGATTATATGAACAATTATAATGATAGTTCTAACATTATTATAACTAGATGTTTGATTTCCTTTACTAGTAAAAGACAAAAAAAAAAAAAAGCAAATGCCATCACATATGGAAGATTTTTTTTTAACATTTAAGGTCACTGTAAACTTTGAAAATATCTATGAAGACAAATAATGCCAGCTGAGTTTCCTCTGATGAAAAAAATTCCTAGCCAATAGTTTCTGTGGTGGCATTTCTGAAGACATGAAAGAATGACACAAGAATAAATTGTATACACCCAGTATATTTTTGAGGAAAACTATATGGCTATGACAGTACAAATTTATTCTTAGTAACTAAACTTAAACATTTTTAGTTTTTGTTACTACAAAACCATTAGGTTTTCTTCTGCTTTCCATTTGTTCAGTGACCAGAAAGATTATCTTTGTAGAATCCAAGAAGCGGACCTCATAGCATTCATAATCAGAGGCATTTTGCAATGAAATGTTACTAAGATTTACATGTTAGATCCGATTGTTTCTTTGAATGAAAGATAAATATTCCATAATTAAAGTAGAAGTTTTGTTGGGTTTTGGGGGGGTTTGATTTTTTTTTTGTTTTAGTAAAATATTAAACTACATTAATAATTAATTTGATGAATAACAGTGGAAGTTATATTTAATAGCAACAACTCAACCTGCATATGCCTTCAGGCTGCAGATGTCTAGAAAAAATAAATTAATAAATATTTCTTAAATACTTCTTTATTTCTTGCCAGTCTGGAATATATCTATATATGTATATATAATTTCTCATGTATTTATAGTTTGAAGGTTAGAATCAGGTTAGATTCTAGATTTAGACTAGAAACCTAGCTATACAAGTTGTATAAACACCCTGTCTAGCTAGACTGCCTGCTAGCTGGTAAATAACACAGAAGTCACTAATCTTGGAAAAAAGTATTGGTTCATAATTAGTTATTTAGGAGAAAGTTGAAAATATGTGCAGCTGGTATACTCTAAATGAAGCTGCATGGATCACAAGTTCTATTACAGTTGCAATAATCTGGAAATGAATAATGTGCCTCCTAAGTGAATAAGCCCTGTTTCATTGACAGAATAACACTGACTGATATTATTCCTGTTCTGCAGAAGGATACTTACACTCAGCGAGTTCTGACAAACCAAATATATCAATTAATGATTTACAAATCTGTAGAGACCCTGGAAGAAACTACTAGCTGAAAAATACCCTGTCTTTGTCATGAAAGAGAGGAAGGAAAAGGTCCATTGAAGCATCTTATTCTACTTACCTGAGTAGCCCTTTGGAAGACAATAGTGCTGCGAATATATGATTCAACTAACCTAAAGACCTCAGACCGGGGGCACTAATCGGCAAAGTCCAAGGCTTTTCAATGTGCAAGGGGGCACACCATTGACACGCTCATTCTATGCCAGCTCTTCCAGGAGGCCCCTAGAGGTCACCCTGCTCCAGGAGGACACAGGCTAGTTGGCGAAATACCCGAGGGAGCATCAGGGGTTTGACAGCCTGAGTGCAGAAGGCAAAGATTATGCATTCATGCTTGGTAAAGCAGTGACTGAATGAAACGGTCTTTACAGCTTAAGAAGGATAGGAAATACACAAAGGTCAAGCAAAGCATAGTTGTGCTTTCCATCTATAATGTCAGAGTCACACCAAAGTTAGGGTAATCTGCCTGCATCATGACATCACTCCAATTCTGTGACAGATTGTCAGCTAAAGAACATACCACCTAACCTCTTTTTCTTAGTCATTTGCATCCTAATATTAATATCATGCTAGCAACCCTAATTTCCCTTCCATTTACCTTCTGTTCTTCTCTGACTCTTTGCCACCTGTTGTTTCTCTGCTTTCTGCACTTTACTCACAGACTTCTAAGTCTTTTTGCTTCACTCACCTGTTCTGTAACTAGAGTCACTCAGCTGATTAAACGTGTGAATGAAATGGCATTCTGAGTGTCACCTAGCAGTTAATTAATATTTGCTGTGGAAATAGAAGGCATGTACATTGGTGACCTTGGCTACACAGTCAGTACCCCCCATCTTCAACCACAGGTTGCACATTTATCTACTTCTCTACTCTCAGTTGGCCATTTAAGAAACTAGGTTGCTTTAGTCTATGTATGGAAAAGAGGGTTATGCTGGAAAGATAAGACTTCATGTGTATGAAAGTCCATTTTCCAAATCCCCAGTGTTGAGGCATGGAATGCTACTACCCTTTTAGGTAGTAAGGCTAAATTGCAAATGGACAATGCACTGCAGATACTAGATCTTGAGGGTAAGAGCAGGGTTAGGAAAAAGGATGGAGATGTCTGTCACTGCCTTGTGTGTACTGTAGCACAAGCTGTTCTTCATAATTAATATTTCTGGGAAATTTTTGTTTAGCCCCAGACATTGCCTTTTACGTATGTACATAAATTATTGGTCCCAACTGCCTTTCTTTCTAGACAATTACTCCACAACTCATATCAGTAATGGGAATTTCTGGGTTATTTCAATAAATTAGTTCAAAAATCCATTTCCACCACCCCATTCATGTGCACAAAGTCTTTATCAAGAACATCTGGACAGAATCTAAGAGGACATCTTAAGAAGGTAACACAGCATGTTCAACTCTATATTTAGCATACAAGTTCCATGGGGACTACAGAAGGTATTATCTGTAATTAATTTAATCTTATACAATACTTATCATATCTAATAAAGAAAGAGTTTCCTTACCATCATCAGGTCTGGTTCACAGCAACATGCTTGTCAAAGTGTAGCAAAGAGAAGATTTACTCTGAAGGATTAGTGTTCTGGCATTTCTCCTTATCATCTGCCAACATTCCTGGGAGCTCTCCTTTTACCCAGGGAACAGAACAGCAGAGTGAGTCTATACTTCCTACAATATATAATACATATTGATGGCTTATAGGAAAAATCGATGTTTCTAAGCATGCTTTTCTAATTCTGATAGCAGGTCTGACAACAGCATTTGCAACTTTCAAATCACACTGTTTTTGAGAAGAGTGTAATAAGCAGCTCAAGAAAATGCAGATTTTGTTGTAGAACAAAATGATTGGTTTTGTGGATGTACTACCAGGAGTAGCAAGAAAAAGTACTCTACAAATACTATGCTGACTGATCTCTGAAATGTTACTATCTTTTTTATTCTGAAAGAATTGTGTTAAACTCATTGTCCCATGTCAGTGATAAATGCAGATAATTTCCTGAAAAATATTTTTAATGCAATTTGTCAATAGTCTTAAATCCTGCATAGAGAAGTATTCTACCTAAGGTTATAAATGAGTCATTTTTTTTTTTTTTTATATGGGGCACTGATGGAAAGAGCCATCTTGTTTTCAGGAATCTGTTAAAAATCTTAGAATTCCATTTTCTTTAGATGCTATAATTAGTTGAGAAGTATGAAGTAGACACAATCTTTAGTTCCAACATCGAGAGACCTGTTCTCAAAATCACTTCAAAAGGATTCACTTAAAAGTTTATTGTCTGCTTCTGATGTGAATAGCATGAACCTCTTATCAGTTAAACCTGTTGTAAGAAAAACCTGACTTCTGTCTCTTCTACAAAAACTTATGGTTTCTATTTCTATATAGAAAGATATTTATATTTCTGTTTATATAGAATGATTTGGGGTTATATATTTGTAATATAAAATTATAAATATTCTATTTATATATATGATGTGTTTCTGAGAGAACTAGGATTGTGTTATCTTGGAGAAGGGAAAGCTGAGGGAAGCCTTGATCGCTCTCTACAGCTACCTGCAAGAGGGTTTTAGCTAAGTTTGTGTTTGTCTCTTCCCCCAAGTCACAAATGTTTAGACAAGATGAAATATCCTTAAACTGTGGTGAGGGAGGTTTTGTTGGCTATTAGGAAAAATATTTTCAGTGAAAGGGTTGTCAAGCGTTAGAACATGTGATAGAATCNTTGAGAAGATTGTAATAAGCAGCTCAAGAAAATGCAGATTTTGTTGTAGAACAAAATGATTGGTTTTGTGGATGTACTACCAGGAGTAGCAAGAAAAAGTACTCTACAAATACTATGCTGACTGATCTCTGAAATGTTACTATCTTTTTTATTCTGAAAGAATTGTGTTAAACTCATTGTCCCATGTCAGTGATAAATGCAGATAATTTCCTGAAAAATATTTTTAATGCAATTTGTCAATAGTCTTAAATCCTGCATAGAGAAGTATTCTACCTAAGGTTATAAATGAGTCATATTTTTTTTTTTTTATATGGGGCACTGATGGAAAGAGCCCTCTTGTTTTCAGGAATCTGTTAAAAATCTTAGAATTCCATTTTCTTTAGATGCTATAATTAGTTGAGAAGTATGAAGTAGACACAATCTTTAGTTCCAACATCGAGAGACCTGTTCTCAAAATCACTTCAAAAGGATTCACTTAAAAGTTTATTGTCTGCTTCTGATGTGAATAGCATGAACCTCTTATCAGTTAAACCTGTTGTAAGAAAAACCTGACTTCTGTCTCTTCTACAAAAACTTATGGTTTCTATTTCTATATAGAAAGATATTTATATTTCTGTTTATATAGAATGATTTGGGGTTATATATTTGTAATATAAAATTATAAATATTCTATTTATATATATGATGTGTTTCTGAGAGAACTAGGATTGTGTTATCTTGGAGAAGGGAAAGCTGAGGGAAGCCTTGATCGCTCTCTACAGCTACCTGCAAGAGGGTTTTAGCTAAGTTTGTGTTTGTCTCTTCCCCCAAGTCACAAATGTTTAGACAAGATGAAATATCCTTAAACTGTGGTGAGGGAGGTTTTGTTGGCTATTAGGAAAAATATTTTCAGTGAAAGGGTTGTCAAGCGTTAGAACATGTGATAGAATCAAGTGATTGAGTCACCATCCCTGCACATATTTAAAACATGCAGAGATATGATGCTGGGAGACACGCTTTAATGTTTGGCAGTGCTAGGTTTGGCAGTGCTAGGTTTGGCAGTGCTAGGTTTGTGGTTGGACTTGATCTTAAAAGACTTTTCCAACCAAAATGATTCTATGATTGATTCTTCCTAAAATTATAAATTTGTGATGAGTTCTTCTGAACAGTCTATATCCTGTAATAACTCATTGCATACTCTATTTAATGCTGCCACAGTAAGGTGTTAACTTATTTATCTATAACATCTGCATGACTTAGCTTTAAAAGGTCTTTAATATCATAGACAACGTTCTGGTTTATTTCAACCTCTCCTTTCATGTCTCAGACCTTCACATTTCCTATTGAAATATATCCATTCACATTTTTATGATATTTATATATTTTTATTATATATATAAAACACTTTTTTTGAAACTTAGAGATCTTGAATCCATATTGCTGTTCTAGATCCATTGTGAATTTTAAATCATTGCATAACATTTGAACATATGCAACAAGACTTATGACTGCCTTCCCATAAATTGCCAACAAGATTGCCAACATGCAAGGAACCACTTTTTTGCCACCAGAGAAAGGAGTGAGAAGATGTAAGAAACTTTGAAGACACCAAGGTCAATGAAGAAGAGGGGGAAGGGAACACTCCAGGCACCAGAGAGAAAGATTCCCTGCAGCCCATGGAGAAGACCATGGTGGAGCTGGTGTCCCCCTGCAGACCATGGAAGATGATGCGGAACAAAGACCCCACCTGCAGACCACAAAGAGGCCCCACACTGGTGTAAGTGTGGAAGACACTGAGATCCATGATCGAGCAAGCCCCTGGCAACACTCAGGCTGAAGCAGTCTGGACCTGAGAGAATGAGAGACATTCTATGATTTTATGACTGTACCCACACTGGGGCAGTTGGTGAAGAGCTGAAGAAAAGGACTCATATTGGAAAAGTTCGTGGAGAAGTCTCTTGTGGGTGGGATCCCATGCTGAAGCAGGGGAAGAGTGGGAGCAACGAACTCCCCCAACTAAGAAGGAAAAAAGCTCATGAGGTACTAACTGAAACACTCATTTGCCCTCTCCCCTCCCCATCCTTCCCCATGCCATCCTGTGTGGGGAGAAAGGATAGAAATCATTAATAAAATCTGCAAAGAAGGGAGGGGTGGGGAGTGGTGTTTTAAGATCTGGTTGCACTTCTCATTATCTGACTCTGGTTTCGCTGTCTGTGTGTAGTGCAGTGTAATAAATTAGAGAGAGTTTTCTTTCCTTTATTCTGTGTTAAGTCTGTTTTGCCCGTGATGCTGTGTAATGATCTCCCCCTGTCCTTATTTCCACTCCAAAGCCTCTTATATATTTTCTCCCCTGTCCTGCTGAAGAGGGGAGTGATAGAGCTACTTAGGGGAGTGTCTGGTCTCCAGCCAGGGCCAAAACACCACAGTGACAATCAAAGGCAGAGATTTATGGCATATGAGCTGGCTTCAAAAACCAGTTCAGAGCTATTCTTCCTGTACTTTCAATAAATCTGTGGGCATAATGGCTTGTAATTCTTACTTCCAAGATTTAGATCTCTCTGATGATCTTTAAGTAGCTTCCTTAAGTCTTCAATTACTTCTTGTTCCATCCTGTGCTTTTCTGGCTTTATCTTTTTTTTTTTTTTTTCAAATATAGCTTTTGCTATTATGACTTTATTCTAAAAATCTTGTTTTCTGTGTGAGCTGGGCTGAATGCTTTTGGCTATGTGGACTGCCAGTGACCAGCCAGTCTAGGTTCATAAAATTTGCACTGAAAGTACTTATTCCAATCTGATTTCCTTGATGTTGTACTAAAATTGACTGGTGTCAGTATTGTTTCTTTCATAATCTTCCCATCATAATGCTTTTCTTCTCTATCAACAGAAGTGCTTACAATCTGGCCTGCTGCCCTAAGAGTGTATACCATGTGTGTTAAGATAATGTGTAGAAGCAGCCTGGCTAACAAGTCTTGCCCAAGCAGTCTTTCATCCTGAATATACTCACGTTACATATCTGTAAACACTTTTCTATGCAGCCTCATTACAGAGCAATCTCACAGTGTAAAGCTGCACTCCATATAAAAAATGAATAGTACTTTCTCTTTTTGTAACCTGGGAATGTTTTCTATTCTGCTCTTCATATCATGCATGTGAAGAAAAGACTTGGGATGGGAAGAAAATTTCTGGGGTTTTATTTTTGTCTTATGTTGGGGAGATCTGTCTTGCTTTCACTGATCACTTCTGGGTAAATAGCAGTCTGTATGTCTTTCTGTTACAACAATCTGCATTCTTTGTTGGCTGTGGAAGGAGTTAGTCTCGATTAGGTCAGGCATCAGGAAAAAATTCTTTACTAAAAGAGTCATCAAGCATTGAAATGTGTTGCCCAGGGATGTAGTGGAGTCACCATCCCTGGAGGTATTTAAAAGGCAAATAAATGAGATGCTGAAGGACATGATCTAGAAGTGGGCTAGGCAGGTTAGGCTGTGGTTAGACTTGATCTTAAAAGTCTCTTCCAACACAAATGATTCTATCATTCTGGTTCTATGATTCTAAGCACAACTCTCGCAGCCTGTCTTCATAGGAGAGGTGTTGCAGCCCCCTGACCTGTGTTCTGTCACCTATAGGCGACCCTGTTGAGTTCAGAAAAGTTTGTGGAAAAAGTAACCATTCTGTACATCATTTAAAGATTTATCCCTAGGAAGACTTCCCACTCTGCACAGCAAGGGTAACATGAAGACAAAGGAAAATGTTTGAGCACGATATGTAGTGTGTGGGTGTATGCAGATGTAAGTATGTATGTGTGTGCACACATGTGTGTGGAAGAATAATTTCTTAAAATGAACTTACACTGTCTGAAACAAAAGTATAAATCTCTTAATTCTTATATTTGGCTCAGATCATATTCACTGTGCAGCTGACAGAGCCATATGGTCAACTCACTCCCGAGAGAGTTCAAAGCTCTCCCTCATATCTTAGCAGGTCAGTGAAACACTAGCTTCTTTCTGCTGAAACCCAACTCCAAGAGAAATGACACTAGCATATATAAAAATAACTGTCTGGGCAGGGGTCCTTAGAGAAGTGTTTGCTATTGGATTCTTGAGCCCTATACAGATTGGGCATTTTCATTACAAGTCAAACCCTGCAGGGCCCTCATTTCATCTTGGTAATTTTTAAGAAGTCATTGTACACTTCATGTGTGTCAGGAAAAGGAACAACTTTTTTTTGTGTATATTCCCAACTCAAAATTGCTGTTATTTCATGCATTTCCAGGAAATGTCCTTCAAATTTTCAGCCTACTGTAAACCTCTAAGAAGTTGTATTTTCACTGAGAATGACTCCATTGTAATGATTATTATTGACCAATGGCTAAGGGTCCCACTCAGGATACACATTTAAAGAAAATTTCAAGGAAAGTGTTGGGTGTCTCATCTACTGAAGAGTAGATAGAGCCTTCCATTCTCTATTACACTGCAGTCCTGCTCCTCTGGCCCTCAATTTAGACAGTGATCAATTTCTCAGCTCATATTTTAAATATGTTCTCAGGACATCTGTAAATTAACATTCTGCAACTTCCCACTGAACTTCTATACAGCAGTAAGAAGGAAATTTCTATTTTTTTTTCATTTCATAGTACTACCATTCTGCAAGTCACTAAGCCTGTTAGTTACTCATATTATCCTCAAAAAGGTAAGACAGTTTTATTCCTTCCTTGTGTAAAATAAGGGAATATAAACCAATTGCACTTGTTTAGAAAGCCTGCTTTGAAATACATATTTACTAGAGGGAGGCAGGGAGAGAGAAGGAGAAAAGAAAGACCAGGATAAATGTAGGCTCCCTCCAGAAGGATACCGGTGTTCTGCTTACCCGGGACATGGAGAAGACTGAGGTACTCAATGAATTTTTGCCTCAGTCTTCACCAATAAAGCCTATTGTCTCACGACCCAAGCTGTGGAAGGAACGAGCACAAACTGTGAGGATGAACCACTGCCCACTCTACTTGAAGAGCAGCTTCGGGAACATCTGAGGAACTTGAAGGTGCACAAGTCCATGGGACCTGATGAGATCCACCCACAGGGCCTGAGGGAACTGGCAGATGTAGTTGCCAAGCCACTGGCCATTGTATTTGAGAAGTCATGTTGGTCTGGTGAGGTCCCTGATGACTGGAAGAGAGGGAACATAACCCCCATTTTTAAAAAGGGGAACAAGGAGGACCCGGGCAACTACAGGCTGCTCAGCCTCACCTCTGTGTCTGGAAAGGTCATGGAGCAGATTCTCCTGGGGACCATGATAAGGTACATGGAGAGCAAGGAGGTGGTTGGTGACAGCCAACATGGCTTCACCAAGGGCAGATCGT
>VXBZ01001727.1:12694-42932 GCA_013399135.1 Heliornis fulica | reverse complement strand
TGGGCCCGGCCCTATTCAACATCTCTGTGGGTGACATGGCCAGTGGGATGGAGTGCACCCTCTGCAAGTTCACAACAACACCAAACTGTGTGGTGCTGTCGACACGCTGGAGGGGAGGGATGGCATCCAGAGGGACCTGGACAGGCTGGAGAGGTGGGCCCTGCCAACCTCATGAGGTTCAACCAGGCCAAGTGCAGAGTCCTGCCTCTGGGTCGGGGCAATCCCAGGCACAACACCAGACTGGGCAGAGAGTGGCTCCAGAGCAGCCCTGAGGAGAAGGACTTGGGAGTGCTGGTGGATGAGAGGCTCAACATGGCCGACAATGTGCTCTTGCGGCCCAGCAGCCAACCGCATCCTGGGCTGCATCCAGAGGAGCGTGGCCAGCAGGGCGAGGGAGGGGATTCTCCCCCTCTACTCTGCCCTCGGGAGACCTCACCTGGAGTACTGTGTCCAGTGCTGGAACACACATTAGAAAAAAGTTCTTCACTGTGAGAGTGGTGGAGCACTGGAACAGGTTGCCCAGGAAGGTGGTGGATGCCCCATCCTTAGAGATGTTCAAGGCCAGGTTGGATGAGACCCTGAGCAATATGATCTAGTTGGGGGTGTCAAGTGCTCCTTGAAGGGGGCTTGGGCTAGATGACCTCTGGGAGTCCCTTCCAACACTAGCCATTCTATGATTCTATGATTCTATTATTCTCCTCTTGGACTTTATTTGCCATGTAAAGAGTGTGTCTAAGAAGTACAATGTAGTGACATGTATGAAAAAGAATGTGTACCTCAGAAACAGTATGACTGTATCAGTGTCATGCTGTGCTTTTGCTAATAAACCCTGTTCTTTTGTATTATGAGGAACACACTGATATACTGATGTAGTTATGCTGTTCCCAGTGCTACTAGGTCTTGAAGAACTGATGGCAGGCATTCTGTGCACAGAACACTGTGAAGTGCATAGTACCTTTTGATGTGTTGTAAACCTACAATGGGAAACGATCTAAGGGGAATTTCTTTCCTGTTGGCAAGATGTTTGCTGTCTTTGTTAAGTAAACTTCAATTATAACTGACCTGGACTTAAACCCACTTCCAGCGGATAGCTCATTTTTAGTTGTGGATCAAAGCAGAGTCTGGCTATTTTTATCCCTAAATCTTTGATGTGTCTGTAACCAAACTGATTAGGTTTCGCCAGAAGAATACTCTTGTGTATTTCATTTATTAGTGAAAAGCACTTGGGCCAGTCGCTTTATCCTATGTTTTTAATGAAAATATATTTTGTTCAAAACGTACTAGTACTGCTGATTGGCTCTGTAACATAATGCGAAGCCCACTTAGAGTTGCAAACTCCATAAAAGCTGATAAAATATTTGTATCACATGAAGACAGAACACAACCTCTGACATACCAATTCACAGAATCAAAGAATATGAGGAATTGGAAGGGACCTTGAAAGATCATCTAGTCCAACCCCCTGCCTGAGCAGTATCACCTAGATTAAATCACCCAGGAACACGTCGAGATTGGTCTTGAATGTCTCCAGAGGAGACTCCACAACCTCTCTGGGCAGCCTGTTCTAAATTATATAATGCATTTTTTATATTGGTCTGTGCTGTTGAGTTTGATGTTGTGGGTTTTGATGCAGGTCTTGGTGTTGTGGGTTTGGCAGTTTTTGAGGATCTGTCAGGACCACTAGCCTCCAGAGATTATGAATTTTGAGGGGACTCTCACAGCATGCACTTTTTCTCTGTTCATCCTTCTGTTTTCCTGTGGTTGTTTCTCTTCTGTACAGAGGTGTACCTGTGCAACCCATTTGCACTTCCTCACAAGAAGAGAACTTCTATGATATTGCCAAGTACCACGCACTATTATGCTTATTCTGTATTCCAAATACAAAACTTCAAATCTCTTTTCCAAACTAAAATTTAATTGTTGAATATATAGGGAGCTCTCATTAAATTGGGTGTCTTGGTTGTCAGCAAGTTACCCATGAGCCAGCAGTGTGCCCAGGCAGCCAGGAGAGCCAACTGTATCCTGGAGTGCATCAAGCACGGCATTGCCAGACAGTCCAGGGAGGTGATTGTCTTGCTCTACACTGCACAGCGGTGGCCTCACCTTGAGCACTGGATGAAGTTTTGGGTGCCACAGGACAAGAGAGACATAAAACTACCGGAGAGTGTCCAGAGGAGGGCAACAAGGATGGGGAAGGCTCTGGAGGGAAAGTCTTATGAGAAGAAGCTGAAATTTCAGTTCATCCTGGAGAAGAGGAGGCTGAGGGAAGACCTCATGGTGGTCTGTGTCTTCCTGATCTCCTCTCTTTGGTGACCAGGGATAGAAATCAAGGTAACGGCATGAGGCTGCACCAGGGGATGTTCGGGTTGTATGTTAGGAAGAGGGTCTTTACTGAGACAGCACTGAGCTTGACTGAGTTCATGAAGTGCCTGGACAATGCACTCAGTCATGTGCTGAGACAGTGTGGATTCAATGATCCTTATGGTTTCCTTCCAACTCAGAAGATTTGTAATTTTATGATTCTAACTGCAGTTAATTTAATGATTTAGTTTTTGTTGCCCAAAATTAGTACTTAAAGACTTAATACTAAATATATAATACTAAATACTTAATAAATGCTAATACAGGATTTAGAATTCCACTTCAGTTGAAATTAATAAACTTTTATATTTTTATAGATGATTTCCTATAAATTTGCATGACACAAAAATACTGAAACAGTGATAAGCATTAAAAAACCCAGATATTTTCATGCAAATGTATTACACATTATTTCCAGTCAGTGCTATCAGTGATCAGAAGTTTGTGTTGTGGATTTAAGTTCAGTTAGTCACAGTATGTTACAGTTGAGTGTTAAAAGGTAAACAAACTGCACAGTATCTGTGCCTCAGATCAGCAGGCTGATTCAGAATGACAATATTTCTAAATGGATAGATGGTTGGTAAACATAAGCTTTCTGAGCTTTTCAGTGTCATCTTCCATGGTATGAATATGCCAGAAAATATGTCTAATGCCATTTGCAGTGGAAAATTGGAAATGTGGCACTGAAATTCTGCATGTACTGAAGCTGATGCTTTATTTCGGCATTGGATGATCACTCCCATCTGCAAGGACAGGGTCTTGCTGTTCAGGTGTCTTTCTAAAGGGGAAGAAGTGCAAGGGAATGAACTAGCTAAAGTGAACTATTTGTAGTGCTTGAAGAGTGGCTTTCAACAAGAATGCAAGAATACCTGCTGAGAAGGTGTTTGAAGTATGTATGAATTATAGATGTTTAAATCCACACCAGTCAATGAGGAAAAGCTTGCTCTCATTTTGAGACATACTTCTGAAAATCTTGTCTTCACTCTGAAGCATGGCATTCAAACAGAAGTGACTGTTGCTGCTTGTTAGTAAGGTCATAGTCTGAACTGTATCCTAGACCTGGCTGATGGGAAAAATATTTTTCTTGTATTTTCTAAAGGTAGATCTAGTTAATGTCTATCAAAAATTATATGTCCTAATGTAGCTGAGGGAGTGGCAGGCCATGACATAACAGGGCAGGTGAGTCAGGGTGAGATCACTGTTGCCAGCATTAATGACCAGGAGGAGCTGATGGCTACAGATGTGACACAGAACATACTGGTATGGTGAAAGTTCCATTTAATGTCCCAGAGGTTTATTTGTCTCTTTCTGTTGCCAGAGTGCCACTGACATCCTGGACTTCACTTCTGATGAGAAAACAGCGATCTACAAGCTGATGGGCTGCCTTGCACTATGGGAACTTGAAGTTCAGTCAGAAGCAGCATGAGGAGCACGCAGAGACAGATGACACAGAAGATATTATCATAAGTTTCAACTGATCTCTTTGTGCTACCTGCAAAATTTTGTATTCTAAGACCAACAGAGTCTATAGGAAAGATTAATTTTTTTTATGGCAAGGCTTTTTCCTTCTAAGAAGAAACATTTTTTCTGTTATAAGGAAATGAGTTCAGCATTCGAAAGAGAAAAAGATTACTTAGAAGTCATCTTCTCATTGCCTTTAGCTTGAATTCTAAATTTTTAGGTTTCTTGGCTCTGAAGTCTCCATTTTCTCACATCACTTCCTCACACTTCTAGCGAATAACATTGAAAGAACCAGGTAGATACGGTTTATCAACTCCTGACCCTGAAGCTGGTGTCACCGGCAGAATTTTTGAATTTGCAGTCATGTGATGATCGAGGTGACACCAGGCATGCTCAGGCTTGATGGAGTTCCCTCTTCTCATTGGAGCATAAGAAATGTTCACGATTTAGCAGTGGTGACTGGAAGAGATTTAAACTATATTTGGTGGGAGAAAGAGATAAAATTAGGCTTATTAGGAGAGAGTTATGGTAGCTAAGAGATAAGCTTAGAGATAAGCTACATGATGACATAAGAACATCTGAGAAATGGGGTACTTGTGAGAGTTTACATTGTTTTCCATAAGGTATTGAGTACTCTGGAACACTATTTGAAACATCTGTACAGTACTGCATATGTAAAATCAAAAAGAACTAGAAGCTTTATCCCAGTCCCAGAGCTTCAACATCACTGGCGTAAATGAGACTTGGTGGGAAGGGTCCTGATACTGGAGTATTGGATACTTATAGACTCTTCAGGAGTGACAAGCAGGACAGACAGGTGGAGGAAGAGCACTATATGTAAAGGCAGAGTTGGACTGTACAGAATCACAGAATACCACAGAACACTTTCCAGGAGTTGTATGTCCTTCTGGAACTGAGGGGCCCAGAACTGGACACAATATTTCAGGTAAGATCTCACCAGGGAGGAGTAGAGGGGGAGGAGGACATCTCTTGACCTACTGGCCACCCCCCTTCTAATTCACCCCAGGATGCCATTGGCCTTCTTGTCCACGAGGGCACATTGCTGGCTCATGGTCATCCTGCTGTCCACCAGGACCCCCAGGTCCCTCTCACCTGCACTGCTAACAGGTCAGTTCCTACCCTATACTGGTCCCTGGGGTTGTTCCTCCCCAGATGCCAGACCCTACACTTGCCCTTGTTCAATCTCATTCAGTGTCTCCCTGCCCAGNCACACTGCCCCAGTTTGCCCACCAGGATGCTGTGGGAGACAGTGTCAAATGTCTGACTGAGATCCAGAAAAACCCCATCCACTGCCCCGCCATCATCCATCCACCTGGTTATATCCTCATCAAAGGCTATTAGATTAGTCAGACATGACCCCCCCTTGGTCAAACCATGTGACTGCTTCTAATAACCCTCCTATCCTTCATGTGCCTGGAGACAGCACCAAGGACAAGTCATTCCATCACCTTTCCCAGGGTGGAAGTGAGGCTGACTGGTCTGGAGTTACCCGGTTCCTCCTTCTTGTCCTTTTTAAAGACTGGAGTGACATTTGCCTTCCTCCAGTCCTCAGGCACCTCTCCTGTTTCGCAGGATTTCTGAAAGATGATGGACAGTGGCCTAGCAATGACTCCTGACAGCTCCCTCAGCACCCTCAGATGCATCCCATCAGGACCCATGGATTTATGGATGTCCAGATGGCCCAACTGATCCCTGACCTACTCCTTATCAACCGAGGTGGACTCCTCATTTATCCTGGCTTTATCTGGAACTCCTGACATCTGTGGCTCCTGTGAACAGACTCCAACAGTATAGACAGATGCAAAGAGGGCATTCAATTTTAGGTAATTATAGGCTTATCAATCTCACTTTGATGTCTGGTGAAAAATTCAAGAACATTATTCTGTGAGTTGTTAAAGAACACTTGAAAGACAATGCAATCCAGTCAGATGCAACACACCTTATTTAATATGCTTTTATGACAACGTTACTCACCTAGGGAATGAAGGGAAGGCAATGGATGTCTCGCATAGAGCTAGATATGTACACAGTAGAGTGAGTGAACAATTTGCTGAAGTTTTGAAGTCACATAAATAAAAATATTTGAATGGGTCCAAAGAATGGCATAGAAGATAGAGAAAGGACTAGAGGAATGACTTAAGAGGAACAGCTAAGGATACTAGATTTGTTTAGTTTGGAGGAGACTGAGGGGTGACCTCATTGCAGTCCTCTTCCTGATGAGGGGGCATAGAGAGTGAGGTGCTGCTCTCTTCTCTTTGGTGTATGGTGATAGAATTTGACTTAAAGCTTTGCCAGAAGTTCAGATTGGATATTAGATAAATGGTTCTTCATTGAGAGGGTAGTCAGACACACACACAAAAAAAAAAAATCACTGGGGAAGTGATCATGGCCCAAAGCCTGTCAATATTTAAGAAGCATGTCAACAATGTTCTTAGATATATGGTTCAATTTTTAGGTTTTATTGTGTGGAAATAGAAGTTAGACTTGATGATCCTGTGGGTCCCTTTCAAACCAGGATATTCTAAGATTATATGACATTTATAAACTACCCTTTAGAAATACTTTTATCAAAAAATGTGCATCATCTCATAATTGATTCTTCCCTCTCTATTATCAGTTGCTAACAAGGTGGCCTACCTAATGAGTCTGAACTCGGCAGACCTGCTCAAGGCCCTCTTCTACCCCTGAGGCAAGGTTGTGAATGAGTATGTGACCAAGGGACAAAAAGTCCAGCAGGTAATAATCAGTTAATGTTTGGGAACATCTGGTTTGAATTAACATCATGAACATCCTCTTCAGATCTGCATGGTAACTTTCTATTTTTACCTCTGGTATAGGTGAACATTTCAGTGAGTGCTTTGGCAAAGTCTGTCTATGCGAGGATATTCCTGTGGATTGTTGTTCGCATCAACCAACAGCTGGGCACGAAGCGGTCCAGAGAGTACTTCATTGGTGTCATGGACATTGCTGGTTTTGATATCTTTAATGAAAGGAAAAATATTTACTTTTTTTTTTTTTAGAAGAGCCATCCTATTAAGGAAACTGAAAGACACTATTTTATTTTATATGATAGTGGAAAAAATATTATGCACTTACAGTTTAGAAGCACCTGGTCATACAAAAGTTGTGGATTTACATGAAGAGCAACTCAGTCAAACAACTCTCCAGAAGTACAAAAAGTTTTATAAGGCTTAAAAAGTGTGTCTTATAAATCCATCAGATGTGTCACTAAAGGCTGAAACAGAGGCAAAGGGACACAGCCTTTTTGCAACTACGTTTTTGTTATAGCACGGAACAAAAATTATGGGTATCAGGCTGCAGTGCAAACCAAAGATGTGATATGAAAGAAGACAAAATTTTGAATTGGAATAATTGAACGATTAAACTTGCATTGGGAAGAATTGCTGTAATATGCCTAGGAAATAACCTGATTTTTTCCATGAATGTGGGTTATAACTGAACATATTAGTAATATTCCTTGCAAAGAATGCCAGAAAATCCTTTGAGAGCACTGAATTTTAAGTTTGTCTTCCATCAATAGGAAGGGAAAGCTGTTGTTGAGAATGCTGTACATAGTGCTTAGTATTTCTTAGTTTTTAGTCTTTAGAACACTTTGTTTTCTCTGTGAAAGCGTGTGAATTTATATTTCTCACATTTCTCCTCTTTAAACATATGATACCATTGTTACATGACAAGAGCACTGCTGACATGACAGAAGAGACCTGCGCTGTTAGTCTTCAGAGGCATGTCGTGCAATTACATAGAGTTACTTTGTCCATGGCTACACACTCCATTGAATAACACTGGCATTAGGAAAAGGACACTTGACCTGCCATTGATTAATTCCATTAGTTATAGCAGTTAAGTAAATCACATATTGGGCTACTCAAATGTGTCTGGTACTTGCTTGTGCAGGAAAGACAGTGTAGAAGACTGCTACGTATGAATTATAAGATGATCTAACCATAGATCTAATCTGAACTGGAAAGTAAAGGACTAAATCTTACTACTCTATAGTAGAAGCATGGTTCAAATATAGTTGCATCTGTCTAATTTTTTTTTCAGTTCAACAGCCTAGAGCAGTGGTGCATCAACTTCACCAATGAGAAACTCGAACAATTGTTCAACCACCACATGTTTGTGCTGGAGCAGGAGGAGTACAAGAAGGAGAGAATTGAATGGGAATTCATTGACTTTGGGATGTACCTGTCTACACTGAGCTCATTGAGAAGGTATCTTTCCTGCACAGGTGCATTATGCATTATGGAATTTTATACTTACTTGGCATCAGTTTTCAGAGGGCTCTGCCACTTTTACATCTAAGCATTCAGTTTTGATTATTCAAAATACCTGAAGATACAGATTGTTTGATCTTTGAATTTTCAAATACTTCATAGCAGCAGGTCTCTGTTTATTGTCCTACCTTTATTCGAAACAAGGAGAACCATTGTGATGGAAGACAAAGAAAAGACCGAGGTACTTAATATGTTTTTGCCTCAGTCTTGATGGGATAGGGAAGTCCTATGAGGAGCGGCTGAGGGAACTGGGGCTTTTTAATCTTGAGCAAAGGAGGGTGAGGGGAGAACTTATCACTCTCTACAAATATCTGCAAACAGATTTCTGACCTGATGGAGCAGATTGCTGAGGGAGGAAAGGCAATTCAGTGAAATGGGGACATATGGCTGGGTGCTGCTCTGTTCTTGCTGGGGAGCACAGTCAGTGGAGATTTTCCAAAATACTCTGTCATCACCTTGAGAGGAAGCAGCAGCTTTAACTAGAGTACAAATGTTTGTGCCCGCTTGTCCAGGCCTCCCTCAAACATGAAGAGGGGAAGATCCTGCGCCTCCAGCTTGAGCTCAACCAGGTGAAGTCTGAGATAGACAGGAAGATAACAGAGAAAGATGAGGAGATCAACCAGATGAAGAGAAACCACCTCTGAGTTGTGGAGTCTTTATGTTGTGGAGTTTTATGACTTTATCTTGTTTTGTGAGGATCCAGAATGGGGACCAGTAGATTTATGTGAACAAATAAGGCAAGACATGCCAGCATGCTTTCTGATTCAGTAAGGAGGGGTTTAAGGAGGATAGTAATAAAATTCCCCAAATAGAAAGACAAATAGATGCAGGTAAGATGTATCTGGGGGACAGCATGATGGGGAAGGTTTCACACCTCTTCTGAGAAAGCAGCATGGAGGAAAAACCTTCTAATGGATCCATAGACAAACTCGCTCAGCATGAGCAACCTGCAGGAGGAATTATAGAAGTCTGTGCCATGCACAGCTAAGACATTCCTGAGATCGAGGACATCATGTGAGCCCTTATGACTAGAGTGTTGTGGTTTTAAGGACCACCTCTATACAGCACATGAATAAGCAGGAAGTTAAACATACTTCAGGTAGAGGAAATTGAAAGTGTCAGCCTTTCCATTTTCACAGCTCCCTCTTCACCCACAGGAGGAGCTGTCCAATGTTAATATCATCAAATTTCGCAAGATCCATCATGACCTGGAGGAAGCTGAGAAGCGGGCTGACATTGCAGTCACAGGTCAACAAACTCCAAGTGTAGAGTCACGAGATATATTGGAAAAATGAAGCATGACGATCTAGAAAGTGGTAAAATAACAAGAGAATGTTAAGCTTTTTTTTTTTTTTTTCCCCAAACCTGTAGTTTGTTCCTTTAGAAATTTGTAGGAAATAAAGACTGTAGAGATCTTGGCAGCTTTTATCTATATATACTTCCCAATACATAGCTGACAATGGAAAGTAGTGTTATTAAAGCATCAAGAAATGATTATTTTACACTGAATGGTTTTGAAAGTTCCTTAGCCTTAAGCAGGTTTTCTGTAATATGTTTTTTAGGCTGTCCTCAGTTTCTCCATTTCTTTCTGGAATATGAACTAATCTTATACTCAGTTCTTAAGACTTAAGATCTTAAAGACTAAACCTGCCGTTAGTATTCATGATGCAAACAGGCCATAGATGCACACTGCAGGATAGTAGTGGCCTGTGCTACGTGCCACATTGAGGTACAAGTAAGATCAACTCCTGATGGCCACAGTTTGGTGCACAACTACCTAAAACCTTTTCATAATGGGCCATTACAAAACGCTGAAAAGCTTCTGGGGTTTGCAATGTGGCTTCTTTCAGAAGCGGCTAGAAGTTTCTTAAGGGTCCAACAAAGACCCTGGGCTTCCAAGGCCAAATTCCCAAACGCTGTTGCTGACAAGGCCGGCCTGGCCAATGAGTGCCAGTCACAGGCCTCTGGGAATCACATTTTAGAAAGAGAAAAATCCAAACAGACACATTTTGCCACCAGAGAAGGGAGTGAGAAGATGTAAGGAACTTTGCAGACACCAAGGTCAGTGAGAGAAGATTCCCTGTGGCCTGTGGAGAAGACCATATTGAGGCGGTTGTCCCCCTGCAGCCCACGGAGGACGAAGAGACCCCACTTGTAGCCCATGGAGAGGTACCTGGGCCAGGCAGGATCCCACCATGGAGCAGGGGGAGGAATAGGGAAGAATCTGTGACCTACATTGGAGCAAGCCCCTGAGAGAACCTGCAGTCCACGTAGGGAGATAAGAGAAGGAGAGAGAGAGATGGAGGCCCACGCTGGAGCAGGTTTGCTGGGGGTGCTTGTGACTGTGTGGGGGACCAGGCTGGGGGCAGCAGTCAGGGACTGAGAGACATTCCGTGAGTTTCTAGCAGTGACCCACGCTGGGGCAGCTGGTGAAGAGCCGAGGCCCTGTGGGAGAGGACTCACGTAGAGAAGGTCGTGGAGGACTGTCTGCCATGAGTGGGACCACATGGTGGTGCAGGCAAACTGTGTGAGAAATGCCCCCCCAAAGAAGGAGAACAACTCATGAGGAACTGACTGAAGACTGAAGCCTCCATTCCCTATTTACTCCCCCTTTCCCCTGTGCCCAACTGTGTTGAGTCTGTTTTGCCTGTGATGCTGACTGCGGAATGATCTCTCCCTGTCCTTATCTCCACTCCAAGGTCTCTCAACAGATACTTTCTCTGCTTTCCAACTAAGAGGGGAGTGATAGAGTAACTTTGGTGGGAGTCGGGCCTTCAGCCAGGGTCAAACCACCATAACTTCTAAGATAAGAACTTATGTTTAGCAGCATGTCAGCTAGTTGCAGTAGACTAGCAGACTAGAGAACAAAGAAAAGCTTCTGGACAATTGGTCACATAGCCAAGGAGTCCTTACAGGCAGGCCTTTGTATCCATATTGGCTTTAGCTAATTCTTACGTGTCTCTTCAGAACATCAAATTCCACCCAATCCCACCAGGGACCAAGAAGCTGTTCTTTCCTGCACTCCTACATCAGGTTAGCTTCTGATTCTGACTATTGAAGTATCCAGTGAATTGCAGGCTTCTGGCACCATGCTGATTCTCTGTTACCTACTACACCTTGACCAGGCAGGATACTACTTGAGAACAGGAGGATCTCACTTTTCTTTAGCCAAGGCTGTTGCTCTGCTGAAAGAAGCATATATACTAAAAAGAATTGAATGAAACATAATCTAACAAAGGATGTTTTACTGAGGCAGTAACATCCTTTTCTGCTATGAGGTGACATATCTGGGAAATGTGAATAACATCCTGAATAGCCTTATGTCAGTTTTTCTCTAGAATTCCAGAAGAAAATGTCATATAAATTACACTGGAGCTCGGCTTTAAAACAAATTTAATGCATGTAGATAGTGTAAGGTTATTAGCCTAAATTGAGGGTAAAATCCTCTTTAGAGGTAAGGGCAGTGCACATCTGTTTGCTACTGAGAAAAATAATCCTTTGTCAGAAAGCAATTCACACACAGCTGACATTCAGTTATGACAGGGTAAGTGGGGAAATTATTCTAAAATTTCTGAGGCAAAGGAGCAGTCAGATACAAAGACTGTGGCAGGAAAGCTTCTCCAACCTGACAACAAAGGAATGTCTATCTTTACAAGTGTTTTTCTGCATGCCTGTGTTATAATAAACAGCTGTATTCTAGACCCACTGAGATTGTCTTACAATATGATTAGATATAGGAGGATATGTCAGCCTTACCTCTGTGACGGGGAAGATCATGGAACAGATCCTCCTAGAAACTGCCAACACACATGGAAGACAGGGATGTCATTCAAGACAGTCAGCATGGATTCACCAAGGGAAAACACTGCCTGACCAACCTAACGGCTTTCTATGATGGGGTGACCACATCAGTGGGCACAGGAAAATCCATGGATGTCACCTCTCTGGAATTCTGTAAAGCCTTTGAAACACTCCCCCACAACATCATTTTCTCTAAACTGGAGAGGTATGGAGTGGACTGTTCAGTGGATAAGGAATTAGTTGGATGGTCACATTCAGAGACTAGTCATCAATGGCTCAATGTCCAGATGGAGTTGAGTGACAAATGGTGTCCCTCAGGGGTCTGTACTTGGACCGGTATTGTTTAATATCTTCATAAATTACATTCACAGTGAGGTTGAGTACTTCCTGGCATCCTCAGCAATTTGGCAGGCTGTGTGGAAAGGGTAAATTTCTCAATGGGTCAGCCACTGATTGCTCCAAATCAAGGCTAAAGTGAAACCAGTTAGGTCCAGTGTAGGAGAACTAGTAGCTAACATCAGAACTACTTTCTGAATTAGCCATTAGAAAACAGTTCCTGCAAGCTGTCCTCTGTTCATACCTGCTTTCTGAGAGCTAAGATTCCCATTGTTCCACATCAGCAGGTCCTTTGGCTTTTTTCCACACTTCAATTATTTCCTTCTCTTTCACAGGACAACATGTTCACATGACAGCTCAAGGATGGACCCTCCACTGACCAAGGCTGAGCCAATCAGTGCCTCTGTGATTAAGATATTTAAGAAGGAAAAAAAAAAGATGCAAACAGCTGCTTTTTGCCTCCAGAGGAGTGAGAAAATGTAAGGAACTCTGCAGACACTAGAAGGAGGGGAGGGGTCACTCCAGGTGCTGGAACATAGTTTCCCCTGCAGCTCATGGAGAAGAACATGGTGAAACAAGTTGTACCCCTTGCAGCCCACAGAACATGATGGGGAGTAGAAATACCATCTGCAACCCTTGGAGGACCCCATGCTGAAGCAGGTGGAGACCTATGAAGGATGCTGTGACCCAATGGGAAGTTCAAGCTGGAGCGAGATCCTGGCAGGACCTACAGTCTGTGCAGAGAGAGGCCCATGTCAGAGTAGGTTTGCTGGGGGCACTTGTGACAATGTGTGGGACTTGGCTGTGTCAGACTGTTCCTGAATGTCTGCACCCCATGGAAGTCATGCTGGGGCAGTTGATGAAGAGCTGAAGTTCCAGTGGGAAAGACGTTGGAAAAGTTTGTGGAGAACTGCCTATATGGAGACAGTCTTCCACTGTAGCATGGGAGGATTCCAACAGAAATGAATTGTGGTGAACTGACCCCCATGCTATGTCTCTTCTTGTGCTGCTTGGAGGTAGGGGCTGTAGGAGGAAATCATGGATAAAGGTGAACCTGGGAAGAAGGGAGGGGTGAGGAGAGATGTTTTTTTTTTCTCATTGTCCTACTCTGTTTTCATTGGATGCTTTATTGGGGGATGGAGGAGGGTGATAGTAATAAATTAGATGCATTTTATTCTGTGTTGAGTCTGTTTTGCCCATGACACTAATTGCTGCATGATCTCTCCCTGTCCTTATCTTGACTCCTAAGCCTCTCAATAGATATTTTCTCCTCTGTCCAGCTGAGAAGGGCAGTGATAGAATGACTTTGTTGGGAGTCTGGCCTCCATCCAGGGTCATACAACCACAACAATAAAGGGTTGGACATCCTAGAGGAATTCTAGTGAAAGGTCACAATAATGTTTAAAGGAATAGAGGCATCTGACTATAGGGAGTGTCTGAGTGTTCTGAGATTGTTCAACATCAAAAGAAAAGGAAACTTAATGCAATGATGGTGACGTGTGTATGTAAATAACTGATGGGGGTGCAGGGTGGAAAATGAAGTGAAAGCCAAACTCTTCTTGGTACTGTTCAGTGACAGAGACAATGGGTAAAAACTGAAATAGAAGAAAATCCACTGAAATGAAAGAAAAAAGTTTTATATTGTGAGAATGTTCAAACACTGGAACAGGTTACCCAGAGTAACTGACCTGTGTCTATTCCTGGAGATACTCAAAACCCAGATGAGCATCTTCTTCTGGTTGGTCCTGCTTTGAGCAGGAGGGTTGGACTAGATAGTCATATGAGTGTCCTTATGATGTCCTATGACTGATTTCATACCATTCAGTTTCACCTAAGGAAGGGAACACATTCAATTCTGTAAAGGGTTATTGGGCACCCGTGGTAATAGATACCTGGATACCAGTCCTGTGTAGCACCAGAGAGACTTAAAGTTGTCAGAGCCATCCCACAGTCTACCATAACACAGAGTTAAAAAAATAAATAGGAGAGAATGTGAAACTTTTAGTTTACATTTTGATCTTGTGAATCAATAGAAAAGTTTATGTTTGAAGTGTAGAAAAGGTTGAGGTCTGAGTCTATTTGCTCAAGGGCAAATAGGCTTTTAATTAGCCATAATGCATTCTGTTTGTTTTGGATGATGTCACAAGGAATATGAAATGTATGCTATACATTTATTTTAAAGCAATCACAAAATAGTTTAAAATATTTTTATTACTCAGTTATGGTCTTAAAATGTTTTGCACAAACTACTGATATTGTAGAAATTTTTGTATTAGAAAACTCTGTAAATTTTTAAAAAATAAAAATCTTAGTTCAGTTTTCTGTTACAAATGGTACATTCAGGAAACAGAAAATTCTCTCACACTGCCCTGTGCAGAGCTCTATTAAACACCTTATAAAACACAGAGGATTACCAGGATCAAAATGTAATATTAATAGAGGTGGAATGGAAAATTGATTTCTTCTCACTTTGTGGGTTGCTGCTATACATGGAGTACAGGAGTCACTTTGCAGTAACACACTATTTCTGGAGTCCGGCTGCCTGTCAGCTGGTTAAGTGCTGATGCAAAGGTAACTGATCTTTGGAAAAACATGGAGCCATAATAGGTATAAATTAACATCTCTGAGAGGAAGTTTAAAATAGATGCATCTGATATCTTTTTTGTACTGCATACACTTTCAAGTCCATTAATAATGTTGATGCATATTTGTTAGAATATATGAATTTCATTCCCCTCCCTGCCATCAGTTAGATGAACACATCTCGGTTCCACAGAATATTTTTTCTTGAGGGATTTTAGTTCTGTAAGACTAACTAGTAAAACTGCTTTATCCCTAGTAATCTGATGCCTAGGAAGAAACAGTATCTAAATCCTAAGATGTAATTTAAGGCTTGATAATGGCAGGCCTTTTCACAGTGAGAAATGTTCACCATTTGTACATACTGCTATGCTCTTTCAAAATAAATAGAGTACTAATATGAGTAAGTATTATTTAAACAGTAATGAGTTGAGCTTTGCAAACTTTAAAGGCAACTGTATAATTTAAAACTGTATAAATTTTATAATTTGGAATTGTAGGAAAGGTCTGAAGAACAGATCTACCAGCCTTGGACACATTTTGTGATTTTGCATCTGATTCATGCCTTTTGCCCGACTAAATGCAAGTCTCAACAGATATTGAAAGAGTGCTTTGGGTAACAGAATCATTTGCCAAATCTGCTTCATCCTGCTACTTTAGGAGGGGCAGACAGTCAGTGTCTGGTGCCTCCTCACACTCCAAGCCCTTGCGAATTGTGGTGATAAAAGAAATGGCTGAAAGAAAGGAATGGAAAGCAGAAGTATTGGTAGGGACCGGGGGGACAGAAAGTGTTTGGAACACTCTTAGGAGAGATGAGAGTGTGTGTGCCATGAGTACTGGACAAGAAGCTGTTTTACATGCAGGTAACTCTTTGAGATATAGTCTGAGTGTGACCTTCATGCAAAAAACTATAAGCAAAGAGTAGTGAGATCACGGTCCTTCTAACAGAGCCAGCCTGACAAAGGAAGGAGAGTATCCTGCCCAGATGCAGTTTGGGGAGTCTTCAGTGTGATGAAAAACACAGTCAGTGACTGCCAGGTCATCTAAAGGATTGGTTTGGGAAGAAAGAAATACTCTGTGAAGAAGGCTGTTGCTGCTGAACAGTAAAGACTTTCCCACACTGCTTATAACCAGCCTATCTTTCACTCATCTCATTATTAGTTTAGTGCATCTCCTGTGTCCTGGTCCCTACTGGCCATCTCTCTGTCCTGCCTGTTCCACCCCCTTCATCTGCTCTTCCTGAACTCTATTAATCTCTCATTTGCAATGGAAAGCCCTGTCAGTGTACTACATTCTCTCTTTACTCTGAAGATAGAATTGCATTGACTGAAGCTCTAACATGCTGCCTTTTGGAACTACACGATTAGTTATCCATTTTGAGCTAATGTGTCCAGGGCACCCTGTGGGGTGGACCCCGATGATAGGTCTGATGGTATGCCCAGCCCTGCTGCAGCAGCAGTGTTTCTGCTTCTCTCCAAGAAAAATGAAACCTAACCAGTTGCTCTTCATCTTGTGCAATTCAATATTTATTCATAATTTAAATATAGCTTGTTCTTGTCCTTCTGGTGTCACATTCTTTATCTGAGGGGATGGCTTAAATTTATTTTTCCAGTGTCACTTTTTCATCATGGTATGTTCTTCTGGTGTGTTTGCAGCCACTTAACTTCTGGGACCACCTGAAAATTCACTATAAAACTTTGTAATCTGCCATCCACATATTAATGGCAATGCTCTTCTGAACTCATTGCTGTACAAGGGAGTGTTTTGTTCCATTTTTATTCTGTGATTACCAGTACTTCAGAAGAGAGGGTTTCTTTAGTATTTTGATCTCAATTGTTATGTCCCCAAAATGCCTGTGTATTTTAGGAAATATCAGAACTTCTCAAAAGTTTTACAAAAGTTACTTATTATTTTTCTTCTATTCTGAGAACACCTCAATATGTCACAGAACATTTAAGCAAATTTTGTTTTTGACAGATCAGTACATGCTATAATTCAGTAGGCCAATGGCCAAATATTGTTATCAGGCTTATAAATGACTAGAGATCAATATTTCACAAATGCAGAAAGTCTCAGAAATAGAATTTCAGTATCAACAAAGCCAACGAAGGGCACTCACAAGGAGGAAAATCCATTCTGCAGACTGAGTGATGATGTAGCAGAATAGCAAAGTCTGAAAAGATTTCCATAGCTATTAAAATATATATGGAATATCTAGGTGAGTAGTGACTCACCTCCAGGGTGACACTTCCAATGGCTGCTACCCATGCATGACTCCATTGCAGGAAGGGAGACCTGGTCGGCTGTCTCATCGGTTCATCCAGTGGTTTTGCACACCTTCCACCGGCCTGACATGGCTATGCCCCTGCTGTTTCTTGATTCAGCTGATTCAGAGCATCCCTGAAGGGTCAGGATTTGTGGAGAGCTGGAGCTGATGGCAGACTAGGGCATTTTGGAGCTGAAAGCCGCCATGTGCTAGAAGGCTGCATAGTAGCCAATACTTCAAGGACTTCAAGGAGTTAGTCATTAGGACATGCTGGGAAATGACCCTCAAGGACAAAGGGGTGGAACAGAGCTCTCTGATCTTTAAGAACACTTTCAGCAGAGCACAAGAGATATTGATCACCAGGTGTAAGAAATTGGGTAAGGAAGGCAAGAGACCAGCATGTCTGAGTCAAGACCTGCTGGACAAATTGAAAGGCAAGATGGAACTCCACAGGCAGTGGAAGATGGGACAGGCATGACATGTGAGATAAAGATACTTTGGCCAATAAAAATGCAAAAGATGGTTAAAAAAATCCCTTACCCACCCTAGTCTCTCTTCCTCTCCAAAGAATGGTAAAGAAGTAATGAACAATGGATGCAGGGAGATCTCTAGAAATAGTTTAAATCAGAACTTTAACTTCTGAAACAATACAGATAAAAAAATAGCTGAAGATACGTAGCTGAGATGACCTTCAGAATGACTTCGGATGTTAAAACCTGTGTTGCAATGATTTTTTCCATATTTTTTCATAATCGTAATATGAAATGTATACATATTTGAAAGAATAGGAATTAAAACCTAGGTCCCTCTTCTCTAGTCTGAGTGTCTCTAGCTCCTTCTTATGTGGCCTTGACTTTTGGCTCCTGCTGTGTGTGGCTCTAGCTGGGAGTCAGCATCTTTTATCAGTGTGCTAGTTCTACTGCCTGCACTGAAGACACAGAAATGTGGTTGTGATCCTTTCCAGCTTGAGAGACAATTTATGCAATTTTGTGGTCACATGACTCTATCAAACTAAGAGTCTGTAGCAAAAAAAAGAAGCAATAGCTCTACTAAACAATGGAGGAAACACATTCATCTCAATAAAACAAGCATTGAAACAATTGAGAAAGATTCACTTATCAGGAACAAGTGCAGCTCAGAATTTTTAAAACACTAATGAAAACAGATGAACTAGTTTATGATGAGAGACTTGAAAAGATTAGCTGTTTTTTCTAGTGAGTTGAAGCAGATGCAAGATGGATTTTATTCTGTAACTCTGCTGAGAAGAAATGAAGAAAAATCTCTTTGGGCTGAAAGAAAATATTAGTAGTAAAATGCATACATGTAAAGATATGATATGCTAATTCATTTTGAGAACTAGAGGTACATTTATGATCCTCAAACTCCTATATGCTATATCCATATTTTAAAAATTTGAGATGTAAACTAGTTTTATGGAAATAGAGAACTAGAGAGATGCCATAAAATTCCATTCACTGCACTAATGAACATCATATTATAAATTTTTTCTCCATCTCTGTATTTTTTTCTTTATAACTGTTAGTAATTTGGGACCTGATGAGATGACCATACTCATTGGATTACATATTGTTTGATACAGACAAACTGGAATAGTGTCTAGTACTGTGTTCCTATCCTTCTGTTTTCAGAGTGACAACACTCTTGCTTTTAATCTAGAGGTCAACCTTCTTTTTGGCCCAGGCTGGATGTCAGGTGTACAATGTCCTGCTCAAAATGTTTTGACAGGGTCATGGAGAACAAAGGAATAACAGGGATATTTTTCAAGTTGTTGCTTTTTTTTTTTTTTTCTTTTTTTGGCCAGATTTGTAGAGAACAAACTGTATTATTATGAGGTAGACAAATTAATATGCCAAAATGCCCACACATCAATAGAAATCTGTAAATCACATAGAAATCTGTAAATCACATACATCATTTAACAAAAATCTCCAAGACATGCCAAATATTTCTCACGCTTAGGGAAAGGATTGCTAGGGGAAGAACCACGTGCTTTCTAAATACTGAAAATATAAGAAAGGGTGGGACTGTTGGTGGCCTTTCATCTGGTCCCCCAAAAATGACTGATGCAACAGCCTCCTTCTAGAATTACCATAGCACATCTTTACTTATTTAAAAAACAAACAAAAAAACCACCAAAAAACCAAACCAAACCAAAACAAAACCCAATAACCAAAATAACAACAAAAAACACCACTTTGATCATCTTTGTTTATTAGCAGGAAATTACTACTCTCTGTACTTGCTGGAATCAACCTGTTTTCTCTTCCAGATGAGCTGTTCACTGGAGGTCATACAATACCTTGCTATTGAAAGAGTTCATTCATGTTGCATTGTACTTGCTGGCTGTGACACTAAAAGTAGAGTCATATTCTGCCTGCACAAGCCTAACACTTTATTGGCCTGCATCAGAGGAGTCCTAAATGCTCTGCATAAAGCAGAAGCAAAACATCTGTGTTATGCTGATAATCTACTCTTTAATAGATGTCATGCCACTCAGGCTCTTCCTAAACAATCCAAGTAGCCATTGCATGTGTGGATTGTTTCCTGGGCATGTTAACAAGTCTTTACCCCAGGACTGTCTCTTGGCAGTATTGCCACATAGGCATCTCAGCTGCAGAAATGAAGGAATTACTGGTCTGATAAGAGTAACCAGCACTTTCTTGTGAGCTAAATGCAAGGCACCATCAACAGCCTTGTTTCCCTAAGCTATGGGAGACCCACAACTGAGCTGTCAACATGATGAGACCAGAATCTTTTTCTGGGAGGTTAAAGACTATCATATTGATAGAGGGGCAGTGATGATTTCATATTCTGGAGAGGGTGTGCCACATCAGCTGCACTGCACCAGAGCAACAAAGGAAGACCATGACTCTTCCCCTGACCAGTTTCCCCTTCCATACATCCCTGCCCATTTCAGTAGCTGCTGTTCTGCCCCAGGGCTGACAAAGCTATGCTGACTGTTGCCAGGTAATAGACAAGGGGATACAATACTAGACCTGACGGTCACCAATGTGTGTAAGTTTGTTAATGGCATCAAGATCAGAGGCAGCCTGAGCTGCAGTGATCACAGATTCATAGAGTTCAAGGTCCAGAGGGATAAGGGACAGGTGAGGAGTGTAGTTAGAACACTCAGTTTTAGGAAAGCAAACTTCCAGCTCTTCGGGGAGGTAATCAGTAGAATGTCTTGGAAACCCCCCTGGAGCTCTCAGTTCCCAGATGTAGGAAATCAGGCAGGGAAGGGAAGAGACCTGCTGAGTCGAGACCTGCTGGTCAAACTGAAGAGCAAGAAGCAACAACAGCAGTGAAAACAGGGACAGGTAACATGGGAAGAATATAGGGATGCTGCCCAGTTGTGTAGGGATGGGGTCAGAATGCCAAGGCACAGCTGGAACTGAACTTGGCAAAGGAGGCAAAGAATAACAAGAAGGCTTTCTACAGGCACGTCAACCAGAAAAGGAAACTGAAAGAAAGTATACCTTCCCTGATTCATGAAAATGGTGACCTTGTATCAACAGATGAGGAGAAGGCTCCCTTCTGGAGAGGTCCCTTTGAAGAGCCTCCCCACCATCAAGCAGACTGAAACTTCCTCCCTGCTTAGCATCATCCCCAACCTTTCCCTCCTCCACTAAGTGGGTCACCTTTTCATTGAATGTGATCAGGTTAGTGTGACAGGATACGCCTTTTCTAAAGCCATGTTGACTAGTCCTGATCCCCAGCCATCACACACGTGCTGCATGATAGCATGCAAGATGAGCATCTCCATGATTTCCCTGGCACTGAGGTCAGACTGACAGGCCTGTAATTCCCTGGATCCTCCATCTGACCCTTCTTGCAAATGGGTGCAACACCTGCCAGCTTCCAGTCAAGGAGAACTTCCCCTGTCAGCCAGGACTGCTGGTAGATGATGGAAAGGGGTTTGGCAAACACATCCGCCAGCCCGCTCAATATCCTCAGTTGGATCCCATCCAGCCCCTTGAACTTGTGAATATCTAACTGACCAAACAGATCTCTAACCATTTCTGCATGGATCATGGCAGCTTTCTTCTGCCCTGTGTTCCAGCTCATGAATCCCTTGTCACCAGTTGGAAAAACACAGGTTATGGAAGAGGGAAAGAGGGAAAGTCAAAATGGTCAGTGTTTGTGATCAGTGTCCAAACCAAGAGGTCTTCAGACAAATGATGATAAAAGCATTTTGTCATAGGATAGCCTTCCTTGTTTATTAGTGACATGTACCAGATAAACATGAAAAGAACATGCACTGAAGAAAAATTGTAAATTCTTGAGTGAAATTTAGATTTATTTCCACACATATTTCACCCTCAGGTAGCAGTTCAAATAGTAGGAGAGGTGGGAGAATGTTTGGCTTAATTTAGTAGAAGGTGTAGAGTGTATGTGCAGGCACTGCTACATATATTGTCACACAGTCTCAGACACCAGTGAGGCTCTCAAGCCAATGCCATGGAGGCACTGCTCTGGGCTGGTCTTTGAACTGACCCAGAGAAAATGTCATGTCACAGAATCACAGAATTGTAGGCAAATGTAGAACTGACCCTGTCCTACAGCTCATGAATCTGAATGCTCAGGGAACAACTTTACTATTAAAGACTGAGGCAAAGAAGGAATTCTGTACTTCAGTCTTGTCCTTATCCCTTGTCACTACTGTTCCCCCTGCATTCAGTAAGGACTGGAGATTCTCCTTGACCCTCTATTTTATGTTCATGGATCTGTAGAAAGATTTTTTATTATCTGTCATAGAATTGGCCAGTCTGAGCTCTAGATGGGCTTTAGTTAATCTACTACTCCTTCAAAAGTCCAGACAATTTTCAATTATCACAACAACCCATTTCTTCAGGCATCATCATTTGATGAGTCACCTGCAAGATATACTATAAAAACTCTTCCACTTTTACATAGATAACAATATCTCCTCATTTACATACTTATTTCAACTAAAGCGAAGTTTTTATTTCATGACATAAACTGTACTAAGAAAAAACATGGGTGGGAGGTGCAGGTTGAGGAGTCCTTCTGGGATCAAGACTAGCAGTCTTCAGATGCCTCCACTTTCCCACTAGACCTAGACCTGTGCTGCCTTGTGAAGATGCTCCTCTTCTCACAGATAGTCAAAGAACATCAGGGAAAAGAAGCCATGTCGTAAGGAGTGGTTAAGACTGAGGCAGCTGCCTGGTCTCCACCTCAGGGAGGTTCTATTTTCAGCACAGGCAAATCCTCCCTCTTCCATACGAATGTCAGCACTTCAGTGCCTTGCACACACCACATTACTGTACAGGATGGCCTGTATCTATTCTTGTTCTGCCTCTTCTTTTTTTAACTCTGATGTGCTTTGCATTCAGCTGCAGTAGAATGCATCCCTGCAGAGATGGAAACATTGGCAGAAAATTAATACATGCAAGGTCCATTTCTTTTATTTTTTCCCATTAGGGTATTGTTGCTTCTTCCAGCAGATCCTTCCTTTCCCAATGACAGATAACTTTTGTGGCTGCTCCAAACATTTCTACAGGAGCACTACAGCTACATTAGTAAATTAAACGTGTCCAGGAACTCGGGCCAACTGGCATGGGACTGCTTATACTTACAGGAGTAAACTATTTCTGTATCAAGAATGGTAAAGCTGGATGCAGATCATGTTGGGAACAGTCCCAGAAAATGCCATTTGTCCAGTTATCCCTTTTGAATCTGCTTAGGAGGTTGGTAATTGGCACAGAGCTTGGCAATATTTTATCAGTATAAGTGATTGGCTTCCCATACTTGCAAGGTGAAATATACTAGCTAAGGCATAATGATAATGATAACAATAACGATAACGATAACGATAATGATAAAAATATTACTAATAATAACGAGTGAATTAATGTGCCTTTTTGTTGAAAGCTGCAGAAAGAAAAGGAAATCAGACAAATTGTTGGGAAAGATACCTAAGAATGTTTCAGGCTATTGTTTCCATAGGCTTTAATTCAATTTTTTCCAGCTAAATTACTGTTAAATACTGCTTGCCTGTGCCTTTATTGGTCTTGCATGCTCTTTCAGTTCAATGGAAGACTAATGGAAATATTGAATAAGTTGAATATTGAACAAGTTATCTCTGGGTGCGTTTTTGTTGTGAACACGTGCTTTTATGCAGTGCTATAAATAGCCAGCCAGTCTCTGTTGAGAGGCTGCTAATGTAGAAATCTGCTCTTGGAAGACTTAGAACTGTACTAATATAATGGGTTGTAGGTTCCGGTAAAACTCTCATGTACTTCCAAGTTATTAATGAAAAAAAATACTTTTCATTTTTCCTTTTGAATCCCTTCTTTTATATGTTTTGTTTAATCAAAACATAAAATGTTGGCAACAGTTTTAATAATCTGCAACACTTTCTTTGAGTAAGCAAACTACTAAAATACATAAAAACAATATTCTTTTTTATATATTCTTATTCAGGTGAAGGTAGATAACCAGCAAATCCAAATGTTTCTTTTTATTTCCTCTATGCATCAGATTTAATATCAGCAAAGGGATTCCTCTACAACAGGAAACGTACTGAGATGGGGTAGTCAGCTGTGGTCTGCGAGACAAGATGAGCAGATTTGGAAGAACTAATCAAAGTCTTCCTAAACAATTAAGCAATGACATGAAGTCCCTTCCAACTCCTATCATTCTGTGATTCTGTGATTCTGTGATTCTGTAATTCTGTGACATTTTTCTCTGCTGGGCTTACAGTGAATAGATATGTATATATGATGCTTGAATTGGCATATCTTTCACATACCTTTAATGCAACACCTTCATAAAAGTACATATGGATATTTTCCACTATTCAGCTGCAGAACAGCACACAGTTATACCCTCCTGGGAACACTGACCAAACCTACTTGAACTTTAGGTGAAAAAAACCTGAGGAACTGAGCAGCTAGAGCAAGTGTCATCAAACTACTCATAGGTTATTAGCAAGCAAAGAAGGAATTTTTTTCCATAGCCTGCTTCACTTGTGAGACATTATCCTGAGACAAATTCCATAGAAGGCATTTGGTTTAACGCTTTTGTGATCACACTTGATGCTACATTGAAGCTTGACAACCTAAAGGAACTGCAGAGTGACTGCCGTACCTGGAGACAACTCAACTCACTACCCACTTCCCTTTTAAACCAGACCTTCCCCTTTGCTGACTACATGTCCCAAAGCTGCCTGGTCATGTGCCTCACTCTTGTGTGGTACACAGCTGAGTCTGCTTCCTGCACAGCACAGCTCCAAAAACCAAGAAGAGCTCTACTGAGAAGACTGCCTTTTTCATTGGCTACTAGAAGTTCAAAAATTTTCAGTCCCCAAAGTCACATGTAGTTAATCTCCATACTGCCATGCACATCCTAAGAGCACTTTGTCCCAGGCTGACAGCACTGCATGAAACAGGCTTGCTACATATCAATGAGAACAGCATCCCACAGAAAAGCCAACAGCAGGTACTAAGAACAGAACTCAGGAATGATGGTGGATGAAGAACTGGACATGACCTGGCAGCCCGGAAAGACAAATGGGCCCTGGGCTGCATCAAAAGAAATGTCGCCATCAGGTTGAGGGAGGTGATTCTCTCTACCTTGCTCTTGTGAGACCTCCACCTCCCTTCAGCTTTGGGTTCCCCAGCACAAGAAAAAAATGGGCCTGTTTGAATGAGTCCAGAGGAGGGCCATAATAATGATATGAAGCTGCAAGACCTCTCCTATGACAAAATTCTGAGAGTTTTCAGGTTGTTCAGCCTGAGGATGACATCTTCTTATGGCTTTTTAATGCTTAAATTGAGCTTAGAAGAAAACCAGGTATTTTATCAGTCCCCATAGGGACAGGCCAAGAAACCATGGTTTTAAACTGAAAGACAGTGGATTTTTAATTTTCCTTTTCTCCAGACTGAAGAAGCAAAGGGACTTCAGCCTCTCCTCATAAAACTTCCCCTCCAGATGCTTCTTCATCCTCACTGCCCTCCTCCAATATTTTTGTTCCCCTCTTGTAATGTCACACCTAAAAGTGCACCCAGGAGTCCAAGGGCCCGATAATGGAAATATCAGTGTCCGATATTTCCTTATATCCTTGGCATCATTTTTGTGACCCTGTCTCTATGTTCCTGACTTCTTTAAATAACAAAAATTCCAGTGACCAGGATAAGTGTGTGTTTAGAAGTGACAGCATTTAAAGCAGCTCACATAACTACATTTCTCCTAAAACTAAAGTCACTCTTCAGGAGTACCAGCAAATCCTTTGTTCTCAATATTCTGTAAAGCTCTATACCGCCTCTAGTTCTCTGATGCAACCAGCAACTTGCTGATAATCTTTGTTGCTTGAACTGTATGAATGTGTAAGTGTGCAAGGTACTAGTTGCTAGAAGTTTTGGGTAGAGAAAGACTGAAGGGGTCTTCATTTTTTTCCCAGTCGATGAACTTGACCATGGGAGCATGCATATGGGAGACAGGCTTTATTCAAGACAGTACTTTATATTAGAGGAATCAGAAAGAAATGCTGTGTATTGATAGATAAACTGAGTACTGAAAGCCTCTCTACCTAGGCTGTCTTCTGGATGTGTGAGCTGAACTCTGAGAGGTGGAAGGGCTCTGGAATTCTGCAGGAGCAGAAATTGATGCAGGAATGGAAAAAAAAACCCCGTAGTTGATATATAGACTCTGAAATGACCTGGAACCATTCCTTGTTGAAAAGGAATATGAACACTGAAATGGCATAAATTTCTACAGGCCCAAATCTTTATCTTAGAATTTGCTTTATTTATGGTACAGATTGACAGGTCAGACTTGGAAAAAAGACCTAAGAAAGAACTGAGGTCCTTTCCTGACTTGCCATTACAGTATTTTCTGATGAATTAAAATATCATAAAGAAAAGAGCATCTGTTGTTCAACTGCACTGACCTATATATCAGTAATCACAGAACACCTTATGACAACTCCTTTAGCATGATTTCATGCACGGGCTTATAACAGCACTTGGAGAATCTCCTCCTTTTCTGCAATTTCAAGCGTATAGATGGGCATATGTGCATGAGTATATATGTGCTCTATCAGAAGTGACTTCACATGTCTCTCTGAAATTCCAACCCAGTAGTTCAGCCAGAATCTAGCTATGATTCCTCTTGCTATTACTAAATATTTTTATCTTGTCATGTTTGTCACTCTTGGCCATCATATCACACTGAAGGACCCAATTTACTCCTCTACTTTCAGAATTTTACCAACTGAAAAATACTTCTGGTAACATTTATTTTCCTCTTAGTGGCCTGCTTAATGTATTGCTTTTAAGCATTTCTTATAAGTTTCACACCATCATAAGGGGAAGATAAATGTTATCCCCATTGTACAGCTGGGATATCTGCGGTGTAGACATACCAAGCAATCCACCCTGGGTCATACAGTGAGTCGGTGGGAAAGTCAGCAATAGAATCCATAAGTCCTGCATCCAAGTTCTCTAAGTGCCTTGACTAGTCCAGATTCCCTCCTTAACACCCTTGTCAGATTGTTTATAGGAGATGTATTCATATAGTCCGTAAGACATCAAAATTTTCTAATTATATCTGGTCATGTCAAATGACAATTATGCCCTTAGTTCAGTTTGCCAGACAATGCTTTACCAAAGAAGGTTTGCCAGAAATTTTTTGACCGAAGAAAGAGTAGGCATCTGTAGCATCTGCAGACTAGATTGTATAAAATGTCCCTGTGACGAGTCTGTCCTGCCTCCACGGAAAACTTTAAGGTAAGTGTATGGGGTCTGCAGGCTTGTGGGAAGAGGATGGTGCCCTTGTGTGCCACAGCATTCCTGCTGCATCCAGTGCTCACTTATTGGAGGGGAGGCAATTTCTCAGCTCAGGTTTTAAATCTGCTTTCAAGGTACCTGCATATTTTCACTCTGCATTTCAGTGCAGCAGCAAGAAGGGACCTGCTGCCTGTGTCTTACAGTACTAACTAGCTGCCAGCCTGCAAGTCACCCACCTGGTGTTGTGAGAGGTAAGAACCAGTTTAATCCATTCTTTACAGGGCAGAGAAAGATTCTTTTGGGTGAGATTTCTGTCTGACTGAGTGAATAGTCACTCTTTTACCTCATGTTTTCAAACTCAGTCACAGTAGAAGGTGGTGGGGTGCCCAAAGCTGGTAAGGTTTTCAAGTGAACCATGGAATCATAGAACAGCCCAGGTTGGAAGGGACCTCGAAAGATCATCTGGTCTAATCCTTAAGTGGCTGTGTTTGAAGTCTCTGACCACTAATGGAAAATACAAAAATCCCGTTGGGGACATTCTTCACTTCTGCTTAACTGACTTACCTGAGTGAAGCATGCTGGCTTTCCATTTTGTTTTCACAGAAGTAGAACTGGACCGAGATAAGGACAGTAGGAAAAAGTGTCAGACCACACACTGATATTTTGTCCAAAATTTGCCATGAAATAACTAAATAAGTAAGACTAGAATAAGCTCTAATATGAGCAACCAAGCTCTGCTTGTCATCTGTATATAATGCAGCACTGTCATTTGTTACCCTTACTGATATGTCTGCTCTCTATCTCAGAAAAAAGCTGCAAGTCTCTTCCACTGTAAGCCACCACCTGTTCCTGCAGAGAAAAATAAACAATTATTACTCTCTCATTTTTGTACAAAAATAGCACAATACTAAAGTTTGTGTAAATATTAGGTACCCACCTCCATATAGAATAGAAATAAAGAAATGTTTTCCTAAACAGACTTGGTTTTTTTCCTGTGGAAAACAACTGGAAATTTAAAAAAGGCTTTCACAGAAACTAATACTGGCTTTAAAACTCCTTAATATTTAAAATCTTGAGCTGAATTTAGAATCATAAAATAATCATTGCTTTACTTTTGTTTTTCCCTAAAATAATGTTAATTTTTAAAAAGCAAAGGAAAATAACTACGCCAGTTTGATTTTGAACAGCTTTTGAGGGGCACTGTAGCCATTTATGCCCAGATCCAAGAACTCATTGAATAAATGTATCAATTAAAGCAATGTCTTAGAGACTGAAACTAAGCCATTAAGACGTATGAGTTAACTGCATGCCAGTTCCCTAGTGTATGACCTTTCTGAGCTTTCTGAATAAGTAGCACTTTGGAAAAAAATGCATTTACAAGTTGAGTTCTGGTATGCTTCCGCAGCTTAAAGGAATTTTAAGCTTCTTCACTCTACAGTACAGTGTCTAACTACTTGACTACAAAGTGATTATGAATTATTTCAAATGTGATTTCAGTACAGTCAACCATGAGCCAAACAACCTCCTGAAAAAAATTTTCACACTTTCCATAGACCTTAAATGACACTAATGTGCAAAATATGTAATTAATTTCAGGAAAACTATGAATAGCATCTCTTTTCCTGTCTTTTCAAACCAGTGCTTACTTTTTGACATATTTGAGCAATTTACTGCCTCTTCCACAGTTATCTCTGCTGACAAACCCATCCATACAGTGCAGCCATGTCGTCAGACTCGGAGATGGCCGTCTTTGGGGAAGCAGCCCCTTACCTCCGGAAATCAGAGAAAGAGAGAATCGAGGCCCAAAACAAGCCTTTTGATGCCAAGACATCCGTCTTTGTGGTACATGCAAAGGAATCATTTGTGAAAGGGACAATCCAGAGCAGGGAAACAGGGAAGATCACTGTTAAGACTGAAGGTGGAGAGGTGAGTTACAGACAATGATAAAGGTCACCATTACATTCTCAGCCTCAGCTTTTAGCTGATACACATGGATCTCCCTCTAACAGACCCTGACTGTGAAGGAAGATCAAATCTTCTCCATGAACCCTCCCAAGTATGATAAGATTGAGGACATGGCCATGATGACCCACCTCCATGAACCCGCTGTGCTGTACAACCTCAAAGAGCGTTATGCAGCATGGATGATCTACGTAAGTACCAGGAGCAATCTTCCCAGAGGAAGGTAGTTAAGAGGAGCTGCTCTGCCAGGCTAAGCAGAAGCCAACATGTTGTCTCCCCGTTCCTCACAGACCTACTCGGGTCTCTTCTGCGTCACTGTCAACCCCTACAAGTGGTTGCCGGTGTACAACCCAGAGGTGGTGTTGGCCTACCGAGGCAAGAAGCGCCAGGAGGCCCCTCCCCACATCTTCTCCATCTCTGACAATGCCTATCAGTTCATGCTGACTGGTGAGTGGCTCTGTGTGTCTTGGAAAATTCTGAAAGGGATACTGTGTCTCAGTAGTAAGAAGAGATGTTTTAAAGCTTTCATGGCTCTGACACACATACTTCATAATGTGGTTTACTATCTTCATACCATGATTTCTACGATTGTAAATGAATCACCTCTGCACCTAGTGAACTGTTGTGGGGTTTTTTTCTTTTTTGGGTTTTTAGGTAAAACTGACTGCATAGGCTTGAAATGGTTAGCCTTCCAGGCTAAATGTCATTCTCCTGTGTTCATTGTATTTTAAGTACAGTCTTCCTGATTCTTTTATAGATCGTGAGAACCAGTCAATTCTCATCACGTATGTACACCTCATGCTCTGGTCTCTTTGGTGCTGCCCAGTGCCCAGGGACCCCCAGCCTGACCACACGCTCTCTGCTTCTCTCTTTGGTCTGACAGTGGAGAATCTGGTGCAGGGAAGACTGTGAACACGAAGCGTGTCATCCAGTACTTTGCAACAATTGCAGCGAGCGGGGATAAGAAGAAAGAGGAGCAGTCGGGCAAAATGCAGGTGAGTCTGTAAGAGCAGACGGAACACGTGGCGTGTAATTGCCGTGTCAGCGAAACACTCTAACTGTATAATTATCATCCTGCAGGGAACGCTTGAGGATCAAATCATCAGCGCCAACCCACTGCTGGAGGCCTTTGGAAATGCCAAGACTGTGAGGAACGACAACTCCTCACGCTTTGTAGGTTATTTAACTAAATGATTTCTGTAAAATACTAAACAGGAGGCATTCTTTACTGTTGTTTAGTGACTATGTTTTCAAGAGTAAAATTGAAATTTCTGGTCATGACTTATACTAAATGTAATTTCCCTGATTTCAAAAACAGTGACTCTATGAAAAATGGGAAGGAAGGAAGGAAGGAAGAAAGGTAGTTTGGTATGTGTGAAGTTAAT
>VXBZ01001727.1:1747-12657 GCA_013399135.1 Heliornis fulica | reverse complement strand
GAAAATAAATGTAGCGAAGGAAAGAAGGAAGGAAGGAAGGAAAAAAATTTGTTTGATTTGTGTGAAATTAATCAGAAATTAAATGTCTTGTTTGATAGTAATAGTTTTAAGCTGCTGAAGTAGGTTGAATGGAAAAGTTGGAAAAGTTTGAGATTAAATGAAGCCATTCCTTTCCATTTGTACATTCAGTGTACATAAAATTTACAGCTGTGCCATTATTGATTAATTTCATGGCAAAAAATGTAAAATAAATATTTTATGTCTGTGGAGGAAATATAGCTTATTATTTAGAAAATATCTCTATGTGGAAATATACATCCCAGTGGAGTAAATGACAATATTTCATTTCTAATATATTATCTATGTTTTAAAAATTAAGACGCTTTTATTCTTTTAAAGGGAAAATTCATCAGAATTCACTTTGGTGCCACTGGAAAGCTAGCTTCTGCTGATATTGAAACATGTAAGACATTCCCCTGAACTGTTCACAATCCACGCATTCAACACTGTTTCACACAACCATCTATCCTGATCTTTCCTTGATCTTTCCCTATCTTATCCCTACTTTTTTTTTTTTTCTGTTTCTTCTTGTTTCCAATTAAATTTCCTCTCTAGATCTGCTGGAGAAGTCCAGAGTCACTTTCCAGCTCAAGGCAGAAAGAAGCTACCACATATTCTATCAGATCATGTCCAACAAGAAGCCAGAGCTAATTGGTAGGAAAAATTACTAACTTGCAGGAATATTGCTCACACACTTACTTGATTGACTATTCTAAGAGTGCATGTTGGCTCTTCTTACTTTCAGACATGCTTCTCATTACCACCAACCCATATGACTACCACTTTGTGAGTCAGGGTGAGATCACTGTTGCCAGCATTAATGACCAGGAGGAGCTGATGGCTACAGATGTAAGTAAAAATTTCAAGTGTTTTACCTATTGACATCTCTCCCAGGCAAATGTTTTACATTATTGTTCCTACTGCAGAGTGCCATTGACATCCTGGGCTTCACTGCTGATGAAAAGACAGCCATCTACAAGCTCACGGGGGCCGTCATGCACTATGGGAACCTGAAGTTCAAGCAGAAACAACGAGAGGAGCAGGCAGAGCCAGATGGCACAGAAGGTATTAACAAAGTCTATGGTTTAACTGTTCAAAATAGAAACATCAATAATAATTCAGTATTTGGAAGATGGATATAAATATGTGTCAAAATGTATATATATAGATATAAGTGTCAAAATGTATAAAAAGTGTTTTCCATGAGCTAGTATATAGGTATGAAACTGCCCTTCCAAATATAATATTTTTTCAATTACTACCTAATCTTTATTTGATGTGTAAATTACTTATGTGTCCATAATTCTCTGCCGGGCTACCATGGTTCTGGACAGCACAGCTTGCTCAGAATGCTCATATTAAAAACCCACTAAGAAGCAATTTTTTTTTTTAAAAAATATGGGTTTAGTAGCTTTTTTTTTTAATGGAGGCATTAAATTAAGAATTAAAATATCTTCATAAATAGTGTTATTTAGGAATTTTGTCCAACTGCAAGGGAACTTTTCTTCAATTTTCATTCTTTTCCTTTAGAGATGCAAATCTGTAAATGTCACTACATAGTATTATTTAAATATCAGTCTGAGTGAAGTATAGAATCTATGCTAGGGAAGAACTGACTTAGATTTCTACTTCTCAGCTGACTACTTAATCACTTATATGTTATATATGTGGTTTCAAATTACTAATTCCTTCTTACTTCTTCTAAAGAATGCTTTCAGAAAGCCAGCTTCAAGACACAATTTTTAGGTTTTGATCCTGAATGAATGAATGGATATACCTGCCTTTCTGCTATGACTAAAAGTCTTCAGAAAGGGGGAATTACTGTTACCTTGAATTTTGGAAAGCATTCCCCTTTAAGATTATAGCTGCTGCCAAAGAATACAGGTAGCCCCGGTACCTAAATATATGTTTTGGATTCCTCCTGGGTGGCCAACATGCTAGCACTTTTGTATTTTTTTCAAGGCTTATAGATACTAACTAGCTCTGGATTGAAGTGATGGAAGGCAGCATTCTGGAGGAGTATTTAATCAACACATTGTTTATACATACATCTGTAAAGGTTTTTAATGACACAAATAGCATTCAGGTGTATTTCTTTAAAAGCTTTCAAAACAAAGATTATTTTTGTTTTAATGACTGACATGCTTCCTCTGAGATCCAGTAAGTGGTTTGATTACTGTTGCTTTGGATAGGGTTTATCAGACAAAATGCTGTGAGTCTCCTTTGTCTTATTTTTTCCATTTCTTTGTCCTTCTACTTAGTTGCCGACAAGGCTGCCTATTTGATGGGTCTGAACTCAGCAGACCTGCTCAAGGCACTGTGCTACCCACGAGTCAAAGTTGGGAATGAGTATGTGACCAAGGGTCAAACTGTGCAGCAGGTAACAAAGAGCTGGTGACTGGAACCTGTCTTGATTTCCTCTCTTGCTGTGGCTACTATTTTCTTTCTTCTGAATTCTTATTTCAGGTGAACAATTCAGTGGGTGCCCTAGCCAAGGCTGTCTATGAGAAGATGTTCCTGTGGATGGTTGTTCGCATCAACCAGCAGCTGGATACAAAGCAGCCCAGACAGTACTTCATTGGTGTCCTGGACATTGCTGGCTTTGAGATCTTTGATGTAAGGATTCCAGGTTTGATAACTGTTTTTTCAGGGGAAGTTTACTATATCAGAGGACTTCCAAGAAAACTTCCTCTGAACGTTTAACATTTGCAATTTTCTGAAAAAAAAAAGTTCTTTATTTTCTTTTGTTTTACAAAACAAAATCCTCAGATTCTTCATCAGTACAAGAACAGACTTAGGTTGTTTGTGTAGAAGAAGCAAATAGAGTATTACATGTCAAAAAGAGTTTCAATTTAATGTTAATGAGTTTTAAAAACTCAGCATAATTAGAATAATTTTATAGAAGTGCTTGTAGAAAAGAACTAGGATTTGGAGGCCCATTCACAAATATATAACAGGTTAAAGATGTGTAAATTGTTTAAAGGACCAAGGAATAAAGATCTAAATGTTTAATCAGAAATTAATTTAATGAAATGGTGAAAAAACTGTGTATATGCTCATCTTGTTGACTGAATGTAAACAACCAAATTACATTATGAATTCAAGGAAATTCACAAGGCTTTAAAAAAATTTACATTTTCATTCTGTTGGTCCTTTGAGGAGCTGCATATACGTCCTGCTATGGTGTGGTCCTGATAATAAAGTTGTGTTTTATCTGGAACATTTATTCTGAGGAGTTAAGAATGTTCAAGAACTTTATGTTGACAATGACTGGTTGTTTCGGGTTTTTTTCACTGGGCAGTTCAACAGCCTGGAGCAGCTGTGCATCAACTTCACCAATGAGAAACTGCAACAGTTCTTCAACCACCACATGTTTGTGCTGGAGCAGGAGGAGTACAAGAAGGAAGGAATTGAATGGACATTCATTGACTTTGGGATGGACCTGGCTGCCTGCATTGAGCTCATTGAAAAAGTAAACTTTTAATTCAAAATATCTTGCATTTTCAGGAACCCATTTTAAATTGAAAAAAACATTTTCTTTGAAAGGATATTTTCCATAATTAGTTTCATGCATTCAGTTTTAGTTCTTGAAATAGCTTTTGATCTGTATTATTGCTTACTATGCATTAGAGGTATTATAAAGCATGTACACAGATAGCTATGGAAGTCAATCCCAAGACATGTTCTGTGTGGAGAGTATGTCTCCTTGATTAATTAGAAGATATTTTATCAAAAACATACCAGCTTCCAAAGTAAAATAATAATAATAAAAACAGTCTAGCTTCTGGGATAAAATTACTTTGACAATACATTTTGTTTTTCTACATGGTTCATAGCAAAGTAAGTATAGGACAATACATTTAGTTTCTGACCACCTAAAGGAAAAAAAAAAACCAACCCATAAAACAAAACAAAACAAAAGAAAATATTTCAATTTGTTCTGTGTAAATTAGAGGGCTGATTAAAAGCTAAAAACCATATTTACTGAAGTAAATATAAAATGGGCACATTCATGAAAGATATTTTTAAATATAGCCTTTCTTCTCCTGACTTTTTAACATGGTTTTTGGCATAAAATTCCATTCCTGATTCACTGTAAACCAAGGAGAGGAATCTCTTGGGCAACGTTTTAGAAAGACATCTAAAGAAAGACATGGCAAGGATATTAGTTTGTTTTTCAGCTTAATGTCTTTTGCTATATTCCCTTTAAGAAGAAGTCATCATCATTTTATTCTACAGGCTTTCTCTCTTCTTCACTGCCCATGGGTACCTTCTTTTTTCTTTTTTTTCAGCCCATGGGCATCTTCTCCATCCTGGAAGAGGAGTGCATGTTCCCCAAGGCAACAGACACCTCTTTCAAGAACAAGCTCTATGACCAGCATCTGGGCAAGTCCAGTAACTTCCAGAAGCCCAAACCTGCCAAAGGCAAGGCTGAGGCTCACTTCTCCCTGGTGCACTATGCTGGCACTGTGGACTACAACATCACTGGCTGGCTGGAGAAGAACAAGGACCCCCTGAACGAAACTGTCATTGGATTGTACCAGAAATCATCTGTGAAGACACTGGCTTTGCTCTTTGCTTCCTACGGTGGAGCAGAAACAGGTTAATTTTTAAAAAATCATGTTTTAAAACATCTATGATATGTGAAATCAAACCAAACAGATATTAAAAACTTCTTTTTGTTTTTGAAGAGGCTAGTGGTGGTGGTGCTGGTGGTGGAAAGAAAGGGGGCAAGAAGAAGGGTTCTTCTTTCCAGACTGTCTCAGCTCTTTTTCGGGTAAAGTATGAATCTTGTGTGACATGAACATAGTTTCAAACCTGACCTATCTAAACTGTTCTTATTATATTGGTTTTATGATGTAACAGTAAGTGTGCATGATCAGAAGTTATTGCTTTTTCCTAAGAATCATCAGTTCACATTTTGGAGTTGCTTCAAGCAGGCTTCAGCTGATCCTTTAAATTATTTTTAAAACTTCATCAAGTCTTTGTGAAAACCTGTTTTCAGAATCTATGCTATAATATAAATATTAATTCAATACAGGTTTGTGTTAAAATTTTTATACATTAGTGTTTTCTTTCATACAAATTAATATGTAGAATACTACAATATAAAAAAGTTTCATTACTTTTAAGTTTTAAATTTCAAAGCTTTTTACACTTAAGATGCATTATATTAGTTCCTTGGCATTAAGAAACATATATAGAAGAGTATATAGAGTATATAGAGTATATAGAAGTAAAATTTTTAATATAAGCTTCTACACATGATCCCACAGGAGAATCTGAACAAGCTGATGACCAATCTACGGAGCACTCACCCCCATTTTGTCCGCTGCATCATCCCAAATGAAACAAAAACACCTGGTAAGACTCTCAAACTGGAGAACTTCCTCTGAAACACACATTCCCCTCTGCACTGGGAACTTGGTATTCTTAATGCTCTGAACTGCTAGGTGCCATGGAGCATGAACTGGTACTCCACCAACTGCGGTGTAACGGTGTGCTGGAAGGCATCAGAATTTGCAGGAAAGGTTTCCCCAGCAGAGTCCTCTATGCTGACTTCAAACAGAGGTGAGAGCATGGCCCTTCTCAGCATCATTAAAAGCAATGTTGGTTCATTCATGTAGGTTCATTCAGGGTGGACTCTGATGTCAGAAATCGCTTCATACGAGCTGGTGGGTTTCAGTATGTAGTGTGTGTTGCTTGAGAAAAAAATAGTCCTATCTTCCTCTTTCCACAGATACAAGGTACTTAATGCCAGTGCCATCCCAGAGGGACAGTTCATTGATAGCAAGAAGGCTTCTGAGAAGCTCCTTGGGTCAATCGATGTGGACCACACCCAGTACAAGTTTGGCCACACCAAGGTACAAACCCTCCTTGACTGACTCACTGCACTTCTGTGCTTTGCTCCACCTGGCAGCAACGTGCCGTTACATTCCCTGTCTCAAGGTGTTCTTCAAAGCTGGGCTGCTGGGACTCCTGGAGGAGATGAGGGATGAGAAGCTGGCACAGCTCATCACTCGCACACAGGCCAGGTGCAGGGGCTTCCTGATGAGAGTGGAGTACCAGAGAATGGTGGAGAGGAGGTAGGCATCCCTCATCTTCATTTCAATTCACTGCACTTGGTGGAAAGTGATGGCACTCATCATTCTGAAAATATTCTAAGTACAATGTAATTATGCCTCAGGGAGTCCATTTTCTGCATCCAGTACAACATTCGTGCATTCATGAATGTCAAGCACTGGCCCTGGATGAAGCTGTTCTTCAAGATCAAGCCCTTGCTGAAGAGTGCAGAATCTGAGAAGGAGATGGCCAACATGAAACAAGAGTTTGAGAAAACCAAGGAAGAGCTTGCAAAGTCTGAGGCAAAGAGGAAGGAGCTGGAGGAGAAAATGGTGGCCTTACTGCAGGAGAAAAATGACCTGCAGCTCCAAGTGCAGGCAGTGAGTAACTCATTTTCATTTTAATATGGGAAATTATTATATATGTTTTTACTGCTTTTTCACAATACATATTTCACAAATTTTACACTGAACTTAGTTACAAAATATTTTAGCTTAATGCCTTGTCACTAATGGGAAAGGTCAGATGACTAGTCTCACATTTACATAGTTTAGTTTAATGGATTATTTTTTAGTCTTAATGTACATGTACATATCTACAGGTCAATTTCTGTCATAAAGGCTCATAATACTCATTCTAGTGTATTTATTGGAATTGTGACACAGATTCAATTGTCCAACTACTCTGCGTTAATTCAGTTGTTGAAAGGAAGTGTCTAGTGCCACTTCTTCTGGCATATCTCACCTGAGATCCAGTAGGTACTGCTCCAAAACGCAGGTGGTGCATCCTACAATATAAGGGTCAGCCTTGTAGGTCTGTCTCCAATGCCATTTAATCTCTCAGAAACTCAAACAATATCCATGAATTCAAGTGTCCATTTAATGGAAATATGAATCCTGTTCTTGTATCCACTGCCTGGACTGATTGGGTATAAGTATACTAATGAACACTTCAAATCTTTTCTCACTACTGAAATTATTTATACTGTAATAATTCCAGAAAAATTTCATACATTATAAAATATTTTCTAAAGCAGAAAAAGAAAACATCAATAAAATTGATAAAATCCAACTAAACGTCTATCATACCTGAAACAAACATGGTGAAACATAATAAAAATAGTTTCTGGTGATGAAACTGTTAGAAAAGAAAATAAAAAAAATATTCTGAATCTGTCACTTGTAATGTAATCACAAAATTTGTAATGTAATTTGTAATGTAATCACAAAACAGAATCATAGAATGCTTTGTGTTGAAAGGGACCTCATAGATCACCTAGTTCCAACCCCCTTGCCATGGGCAGTGACACCCTCCACCAACCCAGGGTGTCCAAAGCTCCATCCAACCTATTCTTAAGCACTCCCAGGGATGGGGCTTCCACAACCTCTCTGTACAAGATGTTCCAGTGCCTCACCATTCTCTAACCCTGCCCTCTTTCATCTTGAAGCAATTACCCCTTGTCCTATCACTGAACTCCCCAATGAACAGTCCCTCTCCCGCTTTCCTCTAGGACCCCTTTAAGTATTTGTTGCCTTTAATTTGGTCTTCTCAGAGTCTTCTTCAGGCTCAAAAAATCCCATATCTCTCATCTTGTGTTCATGGGAGAGGTGATCCAGCTCCCTGATCATTTTTGTGGTTCTCCTCTGGACTTGCTCCAACAGCTCTATGTCTTACCTATACTGGGGACCCCAGATCAGGACATGGTACTCCAGGTGGGGTACCTTCAAACTGCTGTCCACACTGTTTTTTTAGGAAGCCCACTTCATGGATGGACTTCTGAGCTACTAGCTCAAACATTTGGCTCATGTTGTGCATGTCAATAATCTACGACCCCAAGTCCTTCTGCTCAGGATTGCTTACAATCCATTCTCAGGTCAACCTGTAGTTGTGCTTGGGATTGTGCTGACACACATGCAGGACCTTGAGCTTGACCATGGTGAATGTCATTCAGAATGCAGGGGCCAATCTCTCCCTCTCCAGCCTATCAAGGTCCCCATGGATGGCATCCCTTCCCTCCAGCATGTAGACCTCACCACAAGTCTTCCTTACATCTGTTCCTTTAACAATATATAAAACTTCCTATATTTTCCTATCAGGAAGCTGATGCTTTGGCTGATGCTGAGGAGAGATGTGACCAGCTCATCAAAACCAAAATCCAGCTGGAAGCCAAAGTAAAGGAGGTGACTGAAAGGGCTGAGGATGAGGAGGAAATTAATGCTGAGCTGACAGCCAAGAAGAGGAAACTGGAGGATGAGTGTTCAGAGCTGAAGAAAGATATTGATGACCTCGAGTTAACACTGGCCAAAGTGGAGAAGGAAAAACATGCCACCGAAAACAAGGTATATCAGACAGTGAGACAGGAGAAAACACTCACTCTCTGAATAAGACCTTGCTACCATAACAACTGTTTCCTTTTTGAGATTCTGAGCTGAGCCCCATCTGAGCAACCACAGCATAGATAAAACATCTGTTAAAACACTGCAAAGTGGAAAAGTCAATGAAAAATAAATGAGTTTTCTACCCCATTTTGTCACTTGCTTCTACTCAAAGGTGAAAAACCTCACAGAGGAGATGGCAGCCCTGGATGAAACCATTGTGAAGCTGACAAAAGAGAAGAAAGCTCTCCAAGAGGCCCATCAGCAGACACTGGATGACCTGCAGGCAGAGGAGGACAAAGTCAATACGCTGACCAAAGCTAAAACCAAGCTGGAGCAGCAAGTGGATGACGTAAGCAGCCGGGCACAGAGCAAGAACAGGACAGGTATGGACTGGGACCTGTCTGGCCGAGCACTGATGGTCTTGTTCCCTTTAGCTGGAAGGGTCCCTGGAGCAAGAGAAGAAACTGCGCATGGACCTTGAGCGAGCCAAGAGGAAACTGGAAGGAGACCTGAAGCTGGCCCATGACAGCATCATGGATCTGGAAAACGATAAGCAGCAGCTGGATGAGAAACTGAAGAAGTAAGTGTGTCTGTGGGGCACCTGAGTGCTGGGCTGGTGCACTTGCCTTTCCCCTGTGAGCTCTAAGATGATTTGCTTTGCCCAAAGGAAAGACTTTGAAGTCAGCCAGATCCAGAGCAAAATCGAGGATGAGCAAGCCCTGGGCATGCAATTACAGAAGAAGATCAAGGAGCTGCAGGCAAGTGTCTGTCCCCTGTGCTCTTCCAGCCAGTCTCAGGTCAGGCAGGAGGAGGGCATGGGTGTGAGGGGTCCCTGGTGTTTCCCAGGCTCGTATTGAGGAACTGGAGGAGGAAATTGAGGCAGAGCGAACCTCTCGGGCAAAAGCGGAGAAGCATCGCGCTGACCTCTCCAGGGAGCTAGAGGAGATCAGCGAGCGCCTGGAAGAAGCGGGAGGGGCTACTGCAGCTCAGATCGAGATGAACAAGAAGCGTGAGGCAGAATTTCAGAAGATGCGTCGCGACCTCGAAGAGGCCACGCTGCAGCACGAAGCCACGGCTGCCGCCCTGCGGAAGAAGCATGCGGACAGCACAGCTGAGCTTGGGGAGCAGATCGACAACCTTCAACGGGTGAAGCAGAAGCTGGAGAAGGAGAAGAGTGAGCTGAAGATGGAGATCGATGACCTGGCCAGCAACATGGAGTCTGTCTCCAAAGCCAAGGTACTGAAAAATGTACAGAAAAAAAACCCTTGAAAATAAATAATGTTGAAACATTATCTTTTTTAAAAATGGTCTTGTTTTACAATATAACTCTCTGTAGAAATATTTATTATCTTCTAATCCAAATGAGTTTGAATGTCTTTGTAATATTTCTGGCAGATATTGTTCTGTTCCTAATAATGAGGTGTCCATATCATAATCTTCTTTCACTCTCTGTGACCTCCACAGGCAAATCTGGAGAAGATGTGTCGCACACTGGAAGACCAGCTGAGTGAGATTAAGACAAAGGAAGAAGAACACCAGCGCATGATCAATGATCTCAATGCTCAAAGAGCTCGTCTGCAGACAGAATCGGGTGAGAGTGTCTCCTCTGTACTGGGGAAAGTGAGAGCTTCCTAAAGCAGTTTGTTTGGGTCTTGAATGGGATTGAAAATCTTTCCTTTTTGTGTGTTTTTCCAGGTGAATATTCACGCCAAGTGGAGGAGAAAGATGCTCTGATTTCTCAGCTGTCAAGAGGCAAGCAGGCTTTCACACAACAGATTGAGGAACTCAAGAGACACCTGGAGGAAGAGATAAAGGTGATGAAAGCTGCCAACTGAAACTACTCTTAAATTCAAACTACCATTTGGGGAGAGGTTCTGCTTAGCAGAAGCCATAAGGGGGGCAGATGCAGTGTCAATACTGGATTTTGTCTTTCAGTCATAGAGCTATTCTTCACTAGAAACACACACAGACTCCAGCAGTCATACTCGCAGTATTAAATTAACTATTTGCAAGAGATTTCCCAGGAAATTTCCATTTCATTTCCAAATTCTGCTCTATATCAAGGCCAAGAATGCCCTGGCCCACGCCTTGCAGTCTGCTCGCCACGACTGTGACTTGCTCCGGGAACAATATGAGGAGGAGCAGGAAGCCAAGGGGGAGCTGCAGCGTGCCCTGTCCAAGGCCAACAGCGAAGTGGCCCAGTGGAGAACCAAATATGAGACGGATGCGATTCAGCGCACGGAGGAGCTGGAGGAGGCCAAGTAAGTTGGGAAGTGGGAAAGACAATACAAGGGTAGACTAACAAGGGAAATCTGAATAAAGAATTGTGAAATTGGCATAAAATAGAGATTTTTGCTATGGAGTAGGGCAAGGGTTGAGGTGAAATACATCCTCCAAAGCATTTATTGA
>VXBZ01001725.1:32435-50815 GCA_013399135.1 Heliornis fulica | reverse complement strand
TTTTTCTTTTTTTTTTTTTTTTTTGAGGGAGTACGCTGATTTGACATTAGAGATAAGCTGATAGGACAAGCCCTGTAAAAAAGAATGACCCACTGCAGTTGAGGCTGTTCTTTCTGTTAGCTTTATCATACAGTGAAAGGCATCTTCTTGCTCTAATGGTATGGCAAAATTGCCAATAGTAGAGTTACTTAGACTGGATATGAATGGTCATTCTCCTTGGGTGTGTGTCCGACCTCAAGTGAGCAGGTGACTTCTATAATCACTTCTGTGGAGCAAAGTGGTGGGAAACATGATGCTGCCAGACCTGAGTGGGTCAGTGCTACTCTCACACAGTCCATCCATCTGGGTTCTCTAGGGTAAGCTCCCCTTCCCACTGCCACCCTTGTCCTCCTGACTTCAAAAGCCCTTTTGGTATACTCAGGAAAGCAGGTTTGCTTTTGCTCCAGCTTCAGTGATCATGTGCAGTGCTGCTTGATTGTATCTCCAACAACACCATCTCTCAGGTACCACTCTGAACCATAAGTGCAGTCCAGTCATCTCCTGTGGCACTGGAGGAGGAAGGTTGGGAAGCAGCCTAGTGCACTGGTACCTCAGATGCTGGTGGGTACCTGTGATTTGAGTAATGCTAATGAGTAGAAAGCTGGGGATTTGGACTACCACACTCTGAGACCTCTGAGAAATCTGGTGAATAACCACCCCAAAATTTGAAACATTCATGGCTCAAGGATCTGTTGTATCACTGTTTCCTTTGCTTTTTTTGAGAGGTAGCTGCACATTATCACTAGATGTAATTTAGCCCAATGAACACCTTCACTTTAAATAGTGTTTTCCCAAGTAAACTGGTTTTATCTTAGTGGCTTTTGGTTTTTGGTTTTGGTTTTTTTTTCCCAGAAGGAGTGGAGGTGGAGAGATTCTTGCTTTTTTTGCCTAAGTAGGACTGAAATATGCATTAAGGAAAGATTTTTCTTTTCTCTCCCCAGGTGATGATCAGCTTGCATACAAGTAGAACTAAAAGGCCAAAATTTGCTTTTCATTATTAAAGAATGACATATCCCAGTGTGTTAGAAGACATGGATGAACAAAATGCATCCAAAAAAAAAAAGAATAAATGATACTAGGCAGTCTTAAAAAATATTTATTAATGAAAAAATATTTGTGAAATTTCATCCAAGTGCCATTTGAATTTTTTTTTGCCAAACAATCACATACATCACTCCTATTTCATAACTGTGGGTTGTTTTTTTTTTCAATCTGTGTAGGAAAATGAGCCCTTAGAATCAAGATTATGCTTGAATATTGTATGGCTTTGTGGTAGTTTGTTTTTTTTTCTTAAATAATTTTGATTTTCTAATGGTTGCTTATATTGAAAAAAAAAAAAACCCAAACCTAAATCAATTCATTTGGAAATTTTCTTCACAGATTCTATTTTTATTAGAATGAATGAACTTAAATTTTAAAATTATGACAGATGCAGTTTCAGTCAAAGGTCACCGTTTCCAGGGGAACTATTAAAAGTACAGCATTTAGTGATTTCTTTTTTTGAAATAGTCTCAATTATCACCATTAAATTCTCACAGCATGATTCCTCACAGGGAACTTGACTCTGCCCATGGCTCCTGTTTCTCCTCTCAGCTTTCAAAACTTGATACCCTCCACATCTCCTTGTCTATCTCAGAGGCTGATTTCATTGTTGCTTAACTCTCACAAGGTATTGATTTGTCAATCAAAGACTTAGCAGGTTAATTTTAGACTCATGGCTAGCTATTGCCTATAATAATTCCTTGTCACAATCACAGGTCTTGGGTTTGAGAGTAGTTTTTGAACTGGTTTTGAGCTGGTTTTGAACCTGTCTTCTGCCCTCTTTAATTCTGTTTCCCATACAAAATGTGTACAGGCTTATTGTAGAAAAAGCAAGCTGCAGGTTTTCTTTGAGTACTTTCTTGAAATATGATGTCATTTAACTGATCCTCTTCTTTTTTTAGACCTGCTGCCCTTTGTCCTGGCTGTGAAGCAAGTTGTTTATGAGGTTGAGTTCTGTGATAAAGCAGAGCCTTTCTGAAACATGAACCAGAAGCATCTTTGAACCCCCAAGGCTCTTGCACTTATTTTAGACTCAGGTGTGACCCTTTTCCTTAAAATTCCCTCTATCCCACAGGCAACTGGATTTCTAGCTGTTAGCACCCCATCAGGTATAAACCAAGGGGAAGAGGACAGCTGACTTCAGAGTGCTGATGTCTTCCTTTGCTTCAAAGTTTGAATTGGCAAGCCAGAACTGAATAGTTTTGTTCACTTTTCCAGACAGATCACTGTCACAGCATCTTAGCAAAGGAATTTTCTCCCAGATTTTAGACAGCAGAAACATGTCCTTCACTGAAGCAGGATGGACTTCAACACCTAAAATGAAATGCAATTGTATTATAGGTATCTCAGAACCATGCAAATAAAATCTCTTTTATTATTCTAGGTTTATAATTAAAAATCTTGGAATAATTTACAGGAAAGTTCAGAATTATCCAGTGCTTTTGTTTATTTGTTTAAAAGAATGAAATCCCTCTTCCAGGATATAAATGAAATAATTTTCTATAAAGTGGTGGCATTCTGAGGGAATAATGTAGGTTTGTTTGGGTTTGGTTATATTATTTAAACTTGGTTATATTATTTAATAATCTGCATTACAGCACTGTTAAGAATAGTGAAGCTACTCCTTTGTTCTCGACTCTCCTGTAGATTATGAGAATTTTAGTGTCCTTTAATTTTTAACTTGCCAAACTCTTTGAAAGATCTTAGATTTATAATCCTTTGAACTGAACTTAGACAACATTAGGAATATCTACATTTCACAGCTTTAGGAATTGTTCTTAAAAGTCTGGGAGTAAGGGGCCAAAATAATTTCATTTTGTATTTGCATGGCAATGAGTCCCAGTAGACCAATTACTGCAACCCCATGATAAGAGAGATCAAGGAAGTTAGACCGTGCTATAAACCATTTATACATGCAACCCAAGTGCACATGAAAAATGAGACTGGTGGGGGGAATGTACACTGCTCATAAATTAACAGAGAGACATTTTCCTGCATCTAAAACACAGACTGCGGCGCAGTACAGTGTGATCTAGAATCACAGTGGATATGGTTATGAATTGCATTGGTTCATGGAATGCTGTGTCCTGCAGATGTGCAGATGATATCATCAATAAATGCTGAATTAAATGCAATATCCACACTAATTAAAATTTGCCACAATTTAATTCTAAATATATGCTTAATATTTGCTTTCTTAGGAAGCCTCAAGCAACTGCATCCACTGAATTTTCTCAATACGTGTTTCATTTAATCAGATATGAAATCTAGCTAGGTAAATGCAGGCTATAAGGAGAGGATTTTATAAGGTCTTGTGACAGGCTTCCATTTTTATATTGAAGCATGTAAAGTTTGTATTTTTTGCAGAGTTTTTATTATGAAATCAATCCAGTATCGAATTTTCTATTTCATGTCTGCATTGAAACAGAAGATGACACTATCTGAATTTAATCTATTTTACTGTTTTACAGATACACTGAATATTCCTATTTCAATAAAAATTATACAAACTGTTTCTCTGAAACATAAAGACAGGCTGTCCTGTCCAGTTACACTAAGCTCACATCTATCTACAACAAACCTGATTGCTGGCATGCAGTGTTGCTCACCCAGAACAGCCTCCCAGCAAGCAATAGGTCTTGTCAGGAGCTTCCTAAATCTGCACTATGCACAATCTTTAACTGTGTAACAGCTCTAAGGCTTCTAAATGAATGCAAGGATTTATCAGTATCCTGCAGCAGGGGGTTCCACAGATTCTTTACATTGTTAAAGGCAAAATAATTTTTGTTTTGGGTTTTGTTTTTTATTTACTCAATATTTATTCATAACAAATAACCACAAACAGCTATTCCCTATTCATGGTATTTATCCCTTCATATCCTTCCTTTCTCAGAAGCAGTTTAATCAGTTAATCTACATAGAGATGATGTTTCATAACTGATTTTCCTTGCTAACTTTTTATGTTTCTTCTTTTTTTTCAATATGAAGCTAATAAAACCTTATTCAAAGTGATTTAGAATTTTTAGATTGTTATAAAACTTTCTGTACATTTCTGTGAAAAATTTGCCATCTGTGGATTTATTTTTTTTTTTAATTTTATATTTGTGTAGTTTTAGGAACATGTATTGCAATTCTGACCTAAACAAGATGGTTGGTTCTTGTTTTTATTACGCTTTAAGGGCTCTTATTATTGCTGGTTTTGTAATTCACTGAATGTCAAATGAACATATTGAATATAGCAAAAATTCAGCCAAGCTAAATTTTAAAATGGAAATCATCAAAAGACCATTTTGGGTGAAAAAACCAACACACATCTATCCTGAAAACATTGCTTATCCTGTTCAGCAATTCTGAGGTCTTCAGCAGTTTTTACCCTCTCCTTTTCAACCTGCTGTCCCTGTTAACTCATCTTCTTAAAAATAACATGAAAGGTAGTAAACGTAGCTGATCTCACAGTTATTGCAGTAATGAAAGTACACTGTTCCCAGCCATTTATATTGATTTTATAATTTTTATAAACTACATCAAAAATGGAGCTTGTGCAGGTTTGGCACGTCAAAATTGTTTTAATCTTGCAATGACTTTACACCTGAAAGGCCAAACAGTGCTATTCAATATTTGCTGCAATTTTTATCCTAATTTATTCTTTCTTCCAAACATTTGTATTTAATTTTATTTTCTTAATATTAACAGAAAAACACACCACCCACAGTCTTAAGTGAGAACTATGAGAATGATCTGTGTTATCTTTACAACTAGATCTGTGTTATCTTACAACAAGAGTCTTCTGATGAATGTGAAATTATGAAATATCACAATACATTTGCTTTCTATGGGGAATTCTTGAAATAATACTGAGACTACAAAACCACATAATGATTTGCACTGTTAAGCACATATAAATATATGTGTGTATAACTTTCCATTTAAAACACACATGCAATATGCATATATACAGAGATACACATTCAATTTTAAAATTAAAATTTTTATTATTCCATTTACTTTCATATGCATTTACCTATGCAACATACTATTGGACCATTCCTTCTCTTCTTTTAAAAGTTTGGTTTCTGTGGATTTGTGGCTAAGGACAAGGATGAGGGGAACAGACACCACAACACAGACGGTCTAGAAAGTGAAGTGGAGCTTCGTTACCAAATTGGTGCCATTTTTCTTCAATTAAAACAGACAGCAATATTTATTGCTTAAAACTCTGTCCCCTAGAATCAACTTGCTTTTATTTCATGTAAAAAAAAAAAATCACAAGACTGAAAAACTATGAGAGAAAGCACAAGAAGATGGCGTCCTCTGAAACCTTTGGAGAGTCCTGATATTTGCATTAATAAGTCGTGCAAAAAAGATGCAGTTATGGCAATGCCAAAGACTGTAAAATGATCAGTGGAGCAGTTATAATGTCCTGAAGTATTTCAAGTATATCTCAACACAGTTCTGCAGGGACTGTTTTCAATCATGGGAGGTAATGTAGCCATATCTCCTTGAGTTTTTTTGACAGTTCTGGAGCTGCCATGAACAATTTCATATGATTTTGTCATGCTCCTACCCTCTCAAGACAGATGCAGAAAGTGACTTCTGCCTCTCTATTTCACACTTGCTAACCATGAGAAAAAAAACACTTTCCATCAATGTGGATTAGGTCAAACATGCAGTAGCCAAAAGGTGAGAGCACCTTCACCCCTATTTCCATTATTAAAAACAAATCTAGGCATTTTCAATTTTTTTCATCTTTACTGCCAAGAAAATCTTACATGGAATTGCTGAATAAAACACATATTAAAAACTGAGTTGTGTTTAGCATGTAGACTTCTGGAAATGGAGAAAGGGCCATTTCAACTTGTTTTCTCAATTCAGGAGCCACTTTGATATTTCTTGGAAAAATTATTACCTGTAGGTGCACCATCTTGTCTTAACACTTTTCCCTTTGAAGTCAACAAAAGATGATACTAAGGACTTCTACTGATTTCCCAGAAGAAATTATTAAAGTATCTGAGATTAAAAGTATCTCTCTTCAATAAGTAAGGGATTTTTTTTAGGTTGAATTCAGGTTTGTTGTACCTTCAGAATTAGGGAGCATACATGCATCCCAAAGAAACTTAAAATCTTCTTGCAGGTGGCTTTACTGTTCACAAGAAAATTATTTGTTTTCTTTAAAACAGCTTTGGAAAGCTAAGACGTGTTCTTGAGGCCCAATAACAAAAATTAAGGTCATAGTCGTGATAGCAACAGCACCAGGTAGAAAAAGAAAATACACTGTTGTCACAACTGAAATAAAAAGAAAAATTGATTTTAAAAATTAGGTTTTAACTTGGATTTTAAGAGTCTGACTGGGTAGGTGGAAAATAGCTGCTCATAGGAAACTAAGGCCATCTGCTAAATCCAAAAAAGCTATCAAAAATCTCTGAACTATTGAAAGGTTTTAGGCCACCATTGTCCCAATGGAGATTGAAAACAATATTTTCTATCTGTTAAAATCCAGTTTTGCTGAATTTAGGAGGCATCTTCTGGCCATGTGCACATGTACAGAAACCTATTAATTAAAAATGTTCACACAGAGACTGCACTTTATACTTGGGCAATAAGAGTTGTAAGAGAGTTGAAAATAAACATCTGCACTTACTGAATTTCAGGTTATTTGTAATTATTCCCTTTGGAATTTATTAGTCTTGTGTAGGCAAAATAAACACTGCAGTTTAGAGGAGGTAATAGAAGGACTTCCCCTGACAACCATAAAGACTCCACAGTTCCTGTCTAAGCACTTTAGGAAAGGTTGGGCTTTTAATTCCCCAAAGCCAAATCACAGCACAATGCAGTGGATGTTGTACCAGTTTCCAGGCTTTTAAGTATCTTTTCCTGTTTTCACAATATAAATCCATCTGCAGCTGAACTTTGTAAAATTCTGGAACTCCCTTCAGCCCCAGATCCTAAATAATTTCAAATTTCTGAATACAAATGGACAGATATACAACTGAAAAATTTAGATTCAGATTAACCTCTCCACTTTCGTTCCTCATGTACTTCATCTGAGAGATTTTTACTGTGTTAGCTGTTCCTTCTTAAAGTACTAAAACAAGTTCTGATGTCAATATTTTAAAGAAAAGTAAATACTTGAAACTGAAAGGGAAAAAAACCCTTTTCTAATTCTACATTATGTGGTAAAAACCAGCTTAATTTTAAGAATTAGCTGTTTTTTTCTTAAAAATTTTAGAATTTGCTTTTTATTTTTAAGTATTTTTTTTTCAATTTTAGTCTTCTTTAAGATGTAAGATAGGAAAGAACAATAGACAGTTGCATGTTAGGCAGACTTTACAGATGGACCCAATGAGTAGCTGAAGCCCTCCCAGTGAATTTTTCAGGATACAGCCCAGATAAATCACTTTACCACTATCATAAATAAATAAATAACCAAACACAATATCCTTTGAAGTTTAAGACATTAGCTGACCTCTACCAAAAGCCAAGATAATGAATGTGTAACAAGAGTATTATCACAAATTTTTTGAATTATGATAATTTTTTAATTCCTCTGCCCCGTTCTGGAGCCAAAAACCACAGCTACTCAGAATTAATCTGGGATATTACTGAGGCTGTAGGTGTGCCAAACCCAGCCAAATAAATCAATGCTTTGGCTAATGTGGATCTTCTAATTACATTTATCTTAGTCTGCAAGGCTTGCAAGATCTGCTCAGCATGGTGCTGGAGCTCAAGGAGGAGGTGGAGAGACTGAGAAGCATTAGGGAGTGTGAGAGGGAGATAGACAGGTGGAGTAATTCCCCAGTATTCCAGAGGGAAAGGCACCAGGGAGATATTCCCCCCAAAAATGATGGGCCCCCAGCCCTGTTGGGCAGAAGGGGGAGACCTGGGACATGGAGAGGGTTGGGGGACACCACTTTTGACCAGCCTCCAGCTGAATTTCGCTCCATTGATCACCACTCTGGGCTTGGCCATCCAGGAGGGTGCACCAGTCCAGGCCAGTGGTATCCAGTTTCTCAAGCAGAATGCTGTGAGACACAGTGTTGAAGGCTTTACTGGAGTCCAAGTAGGCTTGGCTGGCTTGACCCCATCAACAGTTCCAAGCAGATAGAACTATCATCTTCAAGGTTTGTTCCTGGCCACAGTGACTCCTATCTATTATGTAAGGGCACCTGGAGAGATGGGGGGGACGCAGGAGAGCCACACCTGCTGTGTCAGGCTGGAACTTGCATTCAAGGGATGGCCCTTGAGTCACTGTTCAGTCAGGTGTGGAAAGGAAAGGGGTCCTTTGTATCGTGTTTGTATCTATGAATGTTTGTATACTTATGTTCATATATGTTCATCTTCCTGTTGATGCTGTCTCAGGGTTGATAATGTCTGACTCCAGAAGTCGATCTCCCTTTCGCACTCCCTGATGCTCCACAGCCTACTCACCTCTTCCCACAGCTCTGCCACTTGTTGGAGGAGTAACTCAACCTGGGCACCCATTCCACAGGTGTGCTCACTGCTGGGCCTGGGCCAGGAGCAGGACAGGGTCACAGCCTGACACCTGGGTAGAGGTGCGTTCCCACTGGTGCTCCCTCTGGGAGGCTGCTTCTTTTGAGGTGGGTTCAGGACTGAGAGGCAACAGCCTTGTCTTGTGGACACCAAGACAAGGTGCAAGTAGGCTTGGCCTTGTTCAGGCTTGTGGAGCTTCAGCACCCTGCCTGTGTGAACTGCTGTGCTCCACTTATTTGCTGTGACCTGATTCTCTATGCGCTCCCGGTGGCTCATGCTCCTTAGAGTCATTTAAATCCTCCACAGTTGCTCTGAACACACCTCCCTCTGCGCCTGATGCACTGGGCAAGCTTTCAGGGGTTTGCCACAGTTCCAGCATGGGGTGCCCTGATCTCAGACCCCCCTGTACAGCAGGATCTCTCACCAAGCCCCTGGGCTTACCTCAGTTTTTGCTGTCGCTGCTGCTGCTGCTCGTTGCCGCGTCGATTGACTATATCTAGTAAATATCTAGTCTGTGCCACCAGTTTCCCTACTGATCTTCATTCTCTGTCATGCAGGTAAAAGGGTTTCTTATGTTCTGCAGGAGACTCCTCTCTACTACAGCAAGTCCCTGATTGCTGAGTATGGCAAAATTCTAAGCATGCAAGAAGTCAAAAATGGATTTTTATTCCTAAATCTTCATGTACTGGATGCTGACTTATACCCTGGAATAACAATTTAATTAATCAAAAGAGAATCATCCAGTAACCTGTGGAGAACATGGAATACATTTGAAACAAGACCATCCTATATGAAATGCAATGTTGCTCCGATGCCACTGGCAGCCAGTGAATTGAACTTGGATGCAATACTCACTTTTTTTTTGTTGTTGTCAGAGAGGTGGTTCCCACTGTTGAGCTTGAATGTGGATCTTGGCATAATAACAGCTGTGGGAAAACTCTTGGACCCTGTGTGTTACATCTAACCCTGCTCCATTCATTTCAGGGTAAAGCATGAGCCTACAGAATTTGAGGTAGCAACTTGGGTATGAGTTCAGCAGTCCACAGATTGGATGACACAGGAGTTTCTTATTTGATCTCATAGTTTAAGTTGTATGCACACTGAAGTTAATTTTTTTCCCCCAGGGATTCCAGATGCAGCAGTATTGTCAGTATTGTTATCAGTAAGTTAATATAAAAATAGATATTGCAGTCATCAAAAGATGTTTAGTTAAATGTAATGCAGAATTCCCAAGTAAAGAAAGAAAATTAATGAGTTTCTGCAGAATTACGTTTTGATGATATTATATAACTTACATTTTCCTTGAACATGCAATACAGTTAGAAACTGAAGTTTGGTCTTCTTCCTTCTCATGACCTGCAGTAGTTCTTTCCACAAAACAAACAAATTTACTGAAGGATACTCTTAAAGTTAATTGAATGCAAGAGCACTAAGGCAAAGTTTAATTTCAGAAGGAGGAAACAAAATGGCATTTTATGTAATAGTCTGATTTTAGCCCATTAACTAGGACAGAAATCTTACACATGTCCACCCCAAAACTTGTTTTGCAGAGAAGCCAGAAAAAAAAATTAAAATTTTGTGACAAAGACAGGATGATTTGAATCTACACTTTTGTTATGCTTTGTGCCACCCTGCTTTACTTTGCCAAGCATTAAAATGCACTCTGGAAAACTCTCTCTGATTACTGTGTCCTGATGACAAAATGTTGAGGATCGTTCTGCTTATTAATGATAATGAGAAATAAAGAAATCAGATGAGAGTGTTCATAAATCCTTCAGATAGAAACCCAAGACTAAATGTTTATGTTGCTGCCATCGTTATCAGAGCTAATATAGCCTTACATTTCTAATAGCAACTTTAGGCCAAGTGGGTGTTTATATTTATATTTAGTGGATATTAATCATTCTAGTTCTTTCTTTGCCTACAGAAGGGTGTTGCTTGGTTGACTGTTTGGTTTAGCTTTGTCCTAGTGTGTTTGGTTAAAAAATGTTTAATACAGTGAAATGATGTCTCTTTCATCCTCCAGTACATCCCTCCCCAAGAGGACATTTCACACAAGTTCAAATATATATTTTGCTCCAAAACCAAACATAGATTTGAAAATATATTTAGCTCCAAAACAAAATATTTTTTTATCAACACATTCCACAACTATTTTCAAATAACATCTGTTTTTAAAGGCTTTATTCTATAGTTGGTTATCTTTGACATAGCCAAAGCAACAGTGTGAAAAGTCTTATTTAGAAAAAAAAGACAACAAAACACAAAGACTGACCTGAAATTCCTAGCTATTGTGCTTGTTGACTTTGCTGTTACATCAAAGGCCAATGGCAGCAAATTCCAGTAGTTTATAGTATGTGGGAGACAGTAATATTTCTATGGTTAAAGCAGCAGTTCTGTCTCATTGAGAACAGAGAGGAAGGTCTCTTGTAACCTGCCCAGTCAAGCACTGAAGAAAAATGGCTCAATGTATTTTAAAAACCTGTGTGCCTTCCCTCCAATTATTTTTAATGTGCCTTTTGACAAATTGTCAGGAAGGAAAGTTAGCAGATTTTGCTCATATGGTCAGTTGTGTCAAGTGCCAAGGAGGCAGGGAAAGAGGGTTGCTGTGCCAATTTGTTGCCAGCCTGGATATCAGAGAAGAAAACAACTGTAGGTAGGCAGAGTTGAAAATCCTGTTCCAGATGTCTTTCTGGAGTTCACAAAAATATTTTTACACTAATTTCACATATTGAAATAAATAATTAAATGTATGTAAATAAAATGTGCTGTTTAATGCTTACTGGGAAATCAGAATGGAAAGAAATATTTGCATCTGATATAAACATACCCAGCTTTGTACTTTTCTACATTTATATAACTCCTTCAGCCTTCTGTAATACTTGATTTGTCAGAACTTTAAGAATTTTTATAGCATGTTGCAAAATGAAAATTTAGGACATGGGTATGTATGTCCACCTAGGGTGGTTTCAAAACAAACGTAGTCATCTTTTCCTACCATAAAGCAGATGATCCTTCAAAATAAGGATCTGGTTTGTGAGAAAGAACACAAGAAAGCGGCATAAAACTGCCACTGAACTGGTTGGAAATTTCAGAAAGTACCTCCCGAACAGGAGGGATAGCCTCAAGGAGGGAAAGGTAATATTTGCACTAAAGCAAGTGTGCAAACCACATGTTCACCCATGAAAGACCTTAAAAAAACCTCAACTATGTGAATTTATCATGTGCTACATTTTTACTCAACCTCACCCTTGTTCATAGCAGCCTGGTTTGGTTTTCCTGTCAACACCACCGAGAGCCTTTGCAATGACTCTAGTAGGTTAAGAAGCTAGCTCTCCATTTCATCCTGATGACAGTTAAAATGTCTTCATTTCACAGAATCACAGAACATTAGGAGCTGGGAGAGACCTTGAAAGATCACTCAGTCCAACCCCCCTGCCCGAGCAGGATCATCTAGAGTAGATCACACAGGAACGTGTCCAGTTTGGTCTGGAGACTCCACAACCTCTCTGGGCAGCCTGTTCCAGTGCTCTGTCACCCTCACAGTGAAGAAGTTCCTCCTTATACTAAGGTGGAACTTTCTATGTTCCAATTTGGACCCATTTCCCCTTGTCCTATCACTGGCCATGACTGAGAAGAGCCTGGATCCATCCTCCTGACACTCACCCTTTATATATTTATAAACTTAACACCTGTGCACCTATTTAGACTTCTAAAGTGCTTTTGAGAACTTCTGGCACTATATAAATACAAGGTACTTTTTATTACTGAAAATAAATATTTCAAGTATCTGCCATGAATCCACATATAAGGTTGAGATGCTTTAGTTAGAAAATAATTTGTCACCAGAGCTAGAGAAAAAAACCTGTGTGATTTAAAATGCTTGCTATGGAAAGTGACTATCAGGGAGCAATAAAGGGGGAGAACTCACCTTGTTCTTCCAGCAGCATTTTGTGTGTGCGTGTTGTTAAACTTATTAAAAAATAAAAGTAAAAATCCATCCCATTAGAGATTTTCATTGTTCTCCTTCAAGGATGGAAGAACTAACACAATGTCTGTGACTTCCAGTTGACCATTTGCAATATCAGTAGAGCACAATTCACTTGGAAGTCAGCTTGACTTGTGTGAAAATGTTAAAGTGCCGTCCCTAACGCCTGGACACGCTTCTCTACCCAACGAGATAACAGCAGTCAAAAAGAACCCGTGCACAGAGAAGCCACAGGGGTTGCTCACAAAAGGGCAAAGAAATTTATCAAAATGGAGAGAAAGTCCTCTGTACTTTTGAGAAAAGTGAAACCTTGCATGACAAATTGGGTCTGTTTTGAGCAGCGTAATTGAACGGGGCCTGCTCAGAGGGCCTATCCTACGGGGGAAGGCCTGACCCGCGCCCACCGGCTGCAAGGTAAGCAGGCAGGCATGTGCTTGGAGATGAGTTTCCAAATTCAGTGGTTTAATGGGATATGATTCAAGTTAGGAAATGTGATCTTCTGAGGGGGTAAAAAAAATGACACCACGCTCCCCCCCACAACCCAACAACAAAGCAGGTTTTCTCTGAACAGTTTCATCTGTTTTAACGACAGCTTTTGACTTAAAAGCCATGTAGCCATCTACATCTTTCTTTTAGAAAATAATGTTTTTTTCTGTTTATTACCAGATAGTTTCATCAGGCTTTTAGTGATTTTTTTTTTCTAACATAGCACGTATGAACAGATCTATAAATAGAAGCTGCCCCACTCCATTCAACACATTTTGCAAGGATTTTCTCCCAGAATACCAACTGTCACAACCTGCCATTTCTCTGGATGCAGTTACATAAAGTATGGCAAATACCAGGAAGATTTTGTTTTCTGTAGAAGAAAAAAACACCTTGATGGCAGACAGGCTTCGTAGTCAGCTCACCGCGCTGAACACCGCAGAGTTCTGAATCCTTACCAAATGACTGCACTTTGCTTTCCTTCCATTTATTTTGGCACATCAGAGTTCTTCCAGGCAATGCCAAATTGCTTTTCCAGTGGTCTGCTACCTGTTCCCCAGAGTGAAGGTAATGACCCCAAAATATGTTAGTTTTCCCTCTGCTGCCTACCTCCCTTCTCCACAGTCATTACAGGTAATTGGTAGGTCTCTGGTGTCTCCACTGTTGAACGTGTTGACCTTTGATAAAAGCAGCTTTAACTCTTCCACCTTTTATAATAATCCTCATATTTTCATTCAGTGCAAATTGGGCATATGTAATTTTCTTCCTTCTCCGCTTTTTTTTCTTTTCCTAATGAATTGTGAAAAAAGAAAAGAAACAAAAGGAAATACTGTGATAAGACATAATAATTTCTGATGGGTTGGAAACCCAACAATAGGTGTGGAAATATTTAAATCCACAGCACAGCTTCAGGACAGCATAGTGTCTACAGATTTTCATGTCTTATCTAGTTTGCAATATAGAAAAAAAATTAGGCATATATCAGTGGTATGCCAACTAACGTAAAGAAAACATTGTTAAAACTATCAAATAAAAATGGGCATCTTTACTTAGAGTTATCAAAATATTCAGGGAAACAGGTTTTATTTAAATATATTTAAATAAATTTACATATTTGAGTGGAAACAGATGCTGTCTCTCTCAGAACATTGTCACCTGCATAGTAACAACCAAGCAACAGCGTGTATGGAAAGAATGCTAAAAATAAAAATAAAATTTGAAATAAATTCAGTTACCTCAGTGTCATGAAATTTTGGGTGCCTGTGCCTGAAAGCTAACCTAACTAGAGTGGAAGTGGTCAGATAGTGCTCCTTGGTCTCCTAGAAGCCTAATACTTTGTTCTCAGCTGAAATAAAGCACAGTATTAGATGTTTTTTTGTGTGTGTGTGTCATTCAGATGCCTTGGATAGTTTACTCTTGTATTGTTAACGTGTAATGAATTCCTAGGCTACCTATTCTAAGTTCAATATCTACTTGGGATGAACATACGAACCTGGAATGTGTTTTGGTGATTTCAGAAGCATGGATTTATGTTTTGCTCTATTTCCCATTTTGCTGGCAGTGATACAAATCATAATGAAAAATGAAGTGGTTAGAAAAGCACAGAATGACTAAAGCAGTGCAGAAATCCAGAGAGCTTTTGTGGTTTTGTTTTCATGTGGTTTTTTGGGGGTTGTTTTTTGTCAATAGCCACTTAATAAAGGTATCTACCTAGGTACAAAACATTTGAGAACAGCATGTATTGACTTAGTAGAAAAAAAAATCAGCAATAGAAGCTTGTTAGATTGTTGGAATGAATAAAAAAGGTGATCAAAATGACACCTGCATTAATTATAGTATCTTAAATGGGAATTTGTTCGTGGAAATGGACTAGATCATTGCAAGATTTTTGCCTTGATAAATTACAATAATAATTTTATCACATAGCAGAACAACAAAGCTACATCTTTGCAAGAGGTTCATAAAGATTTTCAGCTTCAAGTTAATGAATGGGAAGGCCAGAGCACTCCAAAACCATGTTTCCAATGCCAAGGTTGCTCTTGAGAGGGTGCTGAAATAGAAATTCAATTCACTGCAATAGTGAAATACCAGCTCTATAATTCCTAAGCAATTCACTGGTCATCAATACTTTTAGTTGATGAATAGAATTGATGTACACCTTGAGTTTAGAATCTGAAATAGTGGTATAAAACATTATGAAGTTGTAATTCTTATTCCTATTTGTGTTTAACAGCTCTTTTTGATAGCCTTTGCTGGTACTGGCAGTGGGCATGAGTTTCCTGGAAGGTCCCATAGGCTGCAAAGGGAACCTTCATTTCCAACCAACACTGACAGGCACTGGTTGCAAAGCTCTTCTGGCATTGATACAGACTCTCCCCAAGCCTTATGCAAGCCTTAGCCTAATTAATCTGAATTTTAAATATGAAGACACTGTCTGTAGTTCCCAAATAAATTATTGGAAATGCAATGACATTTATTCAGATGGGTTTGCAAGTTGTTTGGTTCTTTTTGCTTCCAAGCAGAAGTGCAGGAGTGAGGAGAGAAGAGAAATTGGTCTCACACTCTTTCTTCTGGAAAATGAAGATCTGGGCCAAGAAAAGAGGAGGTGTATGTTGATAACATCCCAAGAAAATGAGGTTTGTAAATGTTCCTTCTAGCCCCTCCATGTATCAGTCTCATCTAAACTGCATTAAGGAATAAACAAAACAAAGATATTTTTACAATATTAACTTCCTACAATTTACCTGAAAAGAAGTGCCTGGGAAGAGTAAAGGCAAGAACTATTAGCAATGCCTTAGCTAACTGGAAGGGTGAAGCACAGTCTTGGTTAGAAACTCATGAGAGCTTTATAAAGACACTGAAGCACCTAGGTGAGCCCCAGAGTTTGCAGATACTCATGAGAGAATATTTGGAAACAAGCCCACAGTAGGACAGGTTGCATAAACCATACTGCTTACAACATTTGTATCTTAGCATTTTGGGTAATTTCTACCTGATTTGGTCTTTTTTGTTGTCTTCATTATAGTGACCATTCTATTCTCCTGCAGACTGTTATGCTACTTTTCCATTTCCTCTTTTTCAGGCATCGGTGTCTTAATATTTTATAAAGAAATACTGAAAATACTGTCTATTACAGAATCACAGAATCACTAGGTTGGAAAATACCTACATCAAGTCCAACAGTCCCTGTCCTCTCCTAAACCATCTCCCTGAGCACCTCATCTACCCATCTGTTAAATACACCCAGGGGTGGGGACTCAACCACCTCCCTGGGCAGCCTGTGCTACATCCTGACAACTCTTTTTTGGTGAAGAATTTCTTCCTGACATCTCATCTGAACCTGCCCTGGTGCTGATTGAGGCCATTCCCCTTGTCCTGTCACCTGTCACTGGGCAGAAGAGACCATCACTCACCTCTCTCCAACCTCCTCTCAGGTCATTCTAGGCAGGGATAGGGTCTCTCCTCAGCCTCCTCTTCTCCAGACTGAACCCCCCAGCTCTCTCAGCTNGACCTCAATATCCTTCTTCTAGTGAGCGGCCCAGAGCTGAACACAGCACTCGAGGTGCAGCTGCACCAGTGCCCTGGGTACACTTCTGGCTCATGTTCAGTCTGCAGTCACCCAACACCCCCAGGTCCTTCTCCACGTGGCAGCTGTCCAGCCACTCTGCCCCAGCCTGTAGCGCTGTCCGGGGATTGTTGTGTCCCAGGTCAGGACTCTGCCCTTGGCCTTGTTGAACCTCATCCAGTTGGTCTCAGCCCATCAGTCCAGCCTGGTCAGGTCCCTTTGAAGAGCCTCTCCACCCTCAAGCAGATTGACATGTCCTCCCAGCTTAGTGTCATCTACAAACTTACTGAGGGATCAATCAAATCCCTATCCACTGATAAGGATATTTTCTCATGTCATTTTTAAATTACCCTTGGATCCTTCATATTGTGTTGTGTTCAAAATCTTCATTTCAGACCCATGTTCCAAGTCAGGTGCAGGGATATTTGTGGTACACAGTCCTAGTTTCTCAATATTTTTCACTTCACAAACATTTTTCCTTGAATGACATTGGAAAAGGTTGGTCAGATACCTTCAGTAAAGAGCAGCTTGATATTTTGATCCACTGACTGACAAAAAGAAGTATATATATATAAATATATATATATATATATATATATTTGTCAGATAAGGAGTTTCCCTTAATACAAAAAAAAAAGAAAAGGAAAAATTCCTAAGGAGAAAAATTGATGCAGGGAGAAAGAAATTGCTGATTCATTCATTGAAGTTATTGGCAGGAAATGTCTCCTAAGGTAAGCAATTCCTTCTCTATGTGCTATGGATTCCATGTAATTTCATACTATTCTGTGTATTAAATATATTCTATGTAATCTGTTCCATATAAGATGTCTACTATTCTTAAATCCTTCTCAGAGACATTGATGAAAGAGAGAGAAATGTCAGAGGGAAGACAGAAGGATACTTGTGTACTTAAAGCCATGCACTTTAGTATTCTGTTATATTTGGGCTGCTTTTTCTGGGAAAAAAAAAAACCCACAAAAGGATTGGTAAGGATCAAAGTTTTTTTTTTGTTTACAACAGAATAATGTATAGCAAAAGTCATGGATTGGGCTTGGGGGCAGAGTTGCTGGAGTCTCAGATATTGTTCTTCTAATTTCCTGCTAGTAAGTATAAAGTATATAAATATCTTTGGAGAGACATTACAGCTTTGCATAAATTAGTTTGTTGATGGACACTCAAGAATTGTGTGTTCTAGAGAATAACTGAGAAGTTAAGCTATGAAATATTTTCAAAAGTGCATCTAACCCATCCATAAACTGATGTTATTTCTCTTTAAATCTAAAGGGTTAGACATTAGGGAGATCAATTTTCCAATTAACATACCAAGATGATCTTTTATATTTACTGTAAAGAATGCAATTTCTTTCTACTGAAACAGCAGTCCCTGGAGTAAATGATTTCTGACATATTTCTTTGGCTGAAAGATATATGTCAGGAGATAGTGGCTGGTTTACCAGCTCCTTAGTGTGCCAGACACCTGTGAAATGTTTTTCAAATACTGCTCTCTTTTAGTGGAGGTTGAAGAAAAGGCTGATTGCAAGAAGGAATGAATATTACACTAACAGGAAAAGCAAACACACAAAACCTTAGTCAATCCAGCCGAAATGGTTTGGGGCACTTAATTTTAGCTGCTCAAAGTGAGACACTAAAGCTTTTCATTTCAAGAAAATTCGGGACCCAGACTGTTTCCAAGAAGTTTTTTTTAAAAACTGCATTCTGAGCAAACACAAGTTAAAAGACCCAAATAATTTTCTGTTATGTTAATAGGAAAAA
>VXBZ01001725.1:9803-32330 GCA_013399135.1 Heliornis fulica | reverse complement strand
ACAGACTGGTTTGGGTGGGAAGGGAACATAAGGTCCCCCTAGTGTCCCTCCTGACATGGGCAGAGACATCCCCCAGCAGCCTAGGGTTCTCCAAGCCCCATCCAGCCTGGCCTTGAACCCTGCCAGGGATCCAGGGGCAGCCCCAGCTTCTCTGGGCACCCTGTGCCAGGGCCTCCCCACTCCCTGGGGAAGGAATTCTCCCTCATGTCTAAATCTACTCTCTTTTTTTTTTAAAGCTGTTACCCCTTGACCTATCACCACAGCTATTTCAGTTACAGTAAGAAGTTACCAGATTTCTGGTGAGGTAAGGTGACATATGGAGTTTTTCACTCCATCAGGTCAGTTTAGCACAGTCAATAATAGAAAGAAAACAATTAATACTTTTTATTTACCTAATGCATGTTGTCTTTCAATGTGGTTGTTTTTCTTTGCAGCATAATCTAAGTGTCCAGAGACCACTGACATACATTATTATAGTCTGATGTGCATCACTTAAAACAGATACTATCACTTTCTGCCATTATTCCAATTTCTGTGCCATAAGCTTGCACTGCTATTTGACCTTTCTAAATAAATACCAAATTGTTGCAAGAACAAATGGTAACAACCTTTGGCTCTTCTACCAGGGAAAAATGTGACAACTTGAGAGAACCCTGTTTTTTTGCATTACTGGTTTCTGGGCCATTTTCAGGCAGTGATTTATATTTATTTCTTATGAATTACAAATTAACTATTAACATTGAGCTTTCTATAAAGAAGTTAAGATACATAGGAGGTAATAATGCATCACTGATGTCTACATGTAACAAATCACTATCATTATGCCTTCATGTTTAAGTAATAAATGCACTATGTCCCCCAGAGATGTAAACTAACCTATGTGATAGATTGCCTCTGCTTTGACTCAAAGGATCAACATCACTTCAGATTGTTATATCTTAGAAAGGATACTATTCTTGTTCATATCATCTCATGGGAAACAACTGTAGTCATTATATTTATTGTCTAATAGATATAATATGAATTAACTTTACTTGAGTTACTTGGTGAGTAGCTAAATCCCACAAGCAAACCTATGTGTAGGTTTCTTTCACTATAGGCTCATTTGGGTCTTGATTCAGCAAAGCAGTGCAGCCTCTTTTTGTAGCCCTGAGGACAGGATAAAATGAAGCAGACCCTTCACAGAGAAAAATCAAATGATCTAATTTTTTTTCTTTTAAAAAGTAATTGCTTTTACAAAAATGTCATGTGATCAGACCAACTTTCTCTGTAAAGCAAAGTCAAAAGAAATTTAAGCAACAATAATAGCAATGGCTGAATGTTGGAGTCAGTTTTTAAAACTATATATCTCAGAGATATGTCAGTCATTTCACTAAATCTCAGGGGAAAAAAAGTAAAAATAAAAAATCTTATTAATCTTCCTGAGGTAAAAAGAATATTCAGAATCATTTCTAGGAAAGAGGGTTTGATATTTGTATTCATGGCATATATTTGCTCTGCCATCTGAAACAGATAGGAAAGCTTGATATTTAAATGAAAACCTGCCAGCATGTATAAATTCTGAGCCCGTTACCCCTTAGACTGTAATCCTTTGTTTTGAGGGGGCAGTCAAGGACTGAAGGATTTAGAAAAAACATTATGATACAAACACACAACTTTTATTCTTTATTTATTGTCTTGGTGCTATTCAGACTTAAGGCCTGAAGAAGCAATTTTCTATGAAATTCTTTTGTTGGTTTCTTCAGTGAGATAAAAAGTTTATGAAAAATAGCAGTAATTCTTTGATGTTTAGATCATTCCACCAAGAACTGCACTGATCTACGTCAACATTCAGTATGCATTGCTTTGGTCACTCAGTTTTCCTTAATATATATATATATATTTAATTTTCTCCTTCTCTTTGCACTTTCATACCTGATTAGTGGGAAAAGCTGCTTGCCCTTGGAAAAAACAATACAGAGCTGGAGCTGAGATGAACTGAAACTAGAATACATATTTTCCTGAATAGTTCATTTAGGTTGGCTACTGCAATTAAAGCAGGATGTTATAAAGTCCAAAGAGAGAAAATAATTATAGCCTTAGAAAGGCTCATAAGAGGAACTGAAGATGCTCCAGCTGTAATTACTTCCAGAGCTCTAACAGGCAATTTAATAAGACAAATCCTGCTATCATCAACGGGCTTCTTCAGCAAAACAGCTGCCTTAATGTGGAGAGTTATGGTACTGGGTTTTGCAGCTATGTAACCTGAGGAGGAGAAGAAAAGGTGAACTAAAAGAGACTAAAGCAATTCAAGAAGAAAAGCATTATAGGGCAATAAATTTCAAATTGTTGAAATAAGTTAGTTGCAATCGATCAGTAACTTCTTTTACCATGTAAATAAAGACTCAAGAAGATACAGGATTTATAGCAATAAAAGAATACAGTCTGCAAGTGCATCTAGCTCAAAAAATTAGAGATCAAGTACTATATCTGGTAATACAAGGGCCACATTTAATCATCTGGGAGAAAAGAATAACAGTCTCTCTCAAAATATTCTCGTGTGGTGTCACTGCAAGTTGTTCTTTATCTTATTCATTGACAGAAATACTGGGCTAGGCAAACAGTTCCTGTAGGATGTTACAGAAATTCCTTTGTTCCTAGGTCAATAAAAGTAAAAAAATACGATAGATTTTGTGCCCCAGTTGAGATGCTGGGACCCTCCTTGGTGTTGGAAAAGATCTCACAGAATCACAGCACTCACAATGTACTTTTTGCAATATTGGCTCTCTGGATCAAAAAGAAACACTGCTTTGTATGTACAGACAGAAAGAGTTTTTAGAGGAAATCGTAATATTTGGCTGATTAACAAGCTGCTGTATAATGACTATGAAACAGTACACTGTCAATGAATGTATTACTCCACAAGGAAAGTATCAGATTTGGGTTGGCTAATTTTTACATTGTCATTAAAAATTGATTTTCCAGTATTTTTATATTTTTTGCATCCTGTTATTGTTATATAGCAATATCTCCTTACCTTGAAAACATAGATTTTTGCAAAAATGTGTATTTGAGAAGAGATTCTGCCCTAGAAGTCCCATTAAAAAGACCTGACATACACTGAAGAACTTTATGTATCCTATAGCATGTTAAAAAACTTTACTGTGAGATATCAGATTAGATGCTTCCTTCTTTTATTTCCTCAGTTGCACAGATGGATCTTTTATATATTCCACCAGTAATACTTTTTCTGTCAATATTTGAGATTATTACTGCTTTTTATGATTTTTGTCTGCCTTTTAGGGTCTTTGCTTGTTCAGCCATCTGCTTGGGAAGATCCCACTCTGGAGTGGAGTCAGTAAAGACCAAGTCCAGACCCTACATGTGTTGCTTAATGGAATGAAATTCACCAAATAAATTTTGCAGGGAGTTGTGACTGACTGATTAGTGCTGGGGTAGGATTGCTCAAGAAGGTACAAGAAACCTTACCTGAATAAATGGGATGGCCACAACCTTCACAGCACATGTGAAGCTGTGCTGCCATACAGATCAGGTTCTGACCAGCTGGAAGGCAGCTTTGAGAGGTGGGAACCAGGAGTCTTGGTGGAGGATGAGTTGAGGTATGTGCCAACCACACATCTGGCTGTGTTTGCAAGGCTGCAGCCCACAGGACTGGTCATCTCCCTCTATGCATCACTTGTCAGATCACATTGGGGGTGCTATGTCTAGTCTGGGGCTCCGCAGTAGAGAAGAACCATGGAATTATTAGACAGAGACCAGTGGAGGGCCAAGATGCTCAGAGGGATGGAACACATCAGATACAGGGCCAAGAGAACTTCATTGTTTGATCTAAAAAAGAGATTGGCTAAGGGAACATTATGGTTGTCTTCAGCCATAAACTTCCTAATTCAGTTGGCTGATTGTGCAGTACCAAAGTAGAGATAAAAATTCCTTCCTGATTCAGTTAGTGCCATAAAGCCAATGCTATTATCTACCAAAGTTATGCATCAATTCATAAAATTATCCAGCCATTTTAGAAATTCAGCTATGCCATTTGACTCCTTGACCTCCAGCTACAGAGAAATTCACAGATCCACTAAAAGATGTTGGAAGAATTACTTCATTTTAACTAACCATTTTCTTCATCATTGGGTTTCTAGATTATAGTTCAACAAATATAACACCAACTATTGTCTCCTTCTTGATGGTAAGTTCCCATACCTTTTTGTCTTCTGCAATATTTAGCCAAGAGAATGTTTGCCACTGAAATAAAAAATCAGATTATGGAAGACATCATGTTAAAAGATAAAGGACTAAAATGTAAACAAATTTAACCAATAAGTATTAAATATTATGAGCAGTCTTTAGCTCAGAGGAGAAAATTAAGAGTATTGATATGGGTGTTAATGATATTACATTTACAGTGGGCTAAAAATATGAACACAGACAATTACAAGAAGCAGCAGATAACCAGTTTTCACCCAAGTTTATTGTGTCTTTCACTGGACCATATAATGTGCTACTCCTGCCTGTCTATGACTGTGGAAAGGAAGCTTTAAAAGTGTTGCAAATGGCCTAGTCATTAAAAGGCACTGGGGAAGAGCTCTTTAAAATCTGGTTTATATGTGGGGACCTACCATGCAGAATGGCCACTTTCTTTGAAGAGTTAATTCCAATAACGTTTTGCTATCACTAAACTATTTTGCTCACACAGAGCAATTAAAACATGGAGTTTTCAACCCACTCTTAAGGGTGCTATTGACAACTTATTCAGGCTTCTCAACAAACCTCTTATGGATAAACATTGCAGACAAGCATGAGGAGGAAGGGCAGGGGAACAGATTGGAGGTGGGGTGAATTTTTGGGAGAGAGGAGCAGTGCTAGAAGGAGCACTGAGTGATTCTACAGGGAAGATTCTTTCATTTTTTTTCTCTGTGACATCTGTAAATCTTGGCTTACCACTCAACAGGAACTGCCAAGCCTCAAGTGAAGGCCAAGTAGACAACTGGGCCATGGCCATTCTGTTTCCCCTGTGCATCTAAAAACCTTCAAAGTCACCAGAATTGGTATTTATTCTTTAATGACAGTTGGCTGTGAGTTGAATTCAAAGTGCTGTTAGGAATTTTGTATTTAATATCTAGTGTGCTTCATCCCTTGTCCTATCACTTCATGCCCTCAGGAACAGTTCTTCCTCAGCTTTCTTATAGGCACCTTTCAGGGACTGTAAAGCTGCTGTAAGGTGCCCCCACAACTTTATCTTCTCCAGGCAGAACAAGCCCAACTGTCTCAGCCTGTCCTCATAGGAGAGGTGCTCCAGCCCTTGGATCATCCTCGTGTCCCTCCTCTGGATGCACTTTACATGTTTTCAAAAGCAAATCTGACAAAATAATCACAGAAGTCTAATAAGGCCCCACTCCGTTAAAGCAATGGACTGGTAGAAGACAACATTAACTATGGGGAAGTAGCACTGACTACTTCTCTGCAATTTTGCTTTTCCTTCCAGTATGCTGCTGACCTTTGTCAGGTCATAGATCAAGCTAAATAACTTCTCTAGTACACCTCTTTCATATTTTTTATTTCCTAATAAGTAATTAGGATGATTTTTGTAGAATACAGGGAGACAGAAATTCAAGTCCATCTTTGCAAAAGACCTGAAGTAAAAAATGCTGTACTACAAAGATCTTGTTGAATGTGTAGTAACATAACAGAGGTCTTGTTGAGAAGGTAATAAAGTGCTTTTGTGAAAAAATCCTGGCTCTGGGCTCAGAGGATCAAAACAAGTTCCATAGCATGCAAAGTGTCTGCTCTCTGGAATTGTCATTTCTCCAGTTAGCTTTGTAGACGAGAAGCGTGACTGCCACTAATGATCCTGGGAGGTTACATCACCTGTGCAGGCCTAGGAGGGAGCTTTGACAGTTTTCTGCCAAAAGTTTATTTATCTGCATGTACCAGAACCATGTCATTAAAACTTTGAAGGATCCGTGGGTCCGTTGGAATTTCTCTTCCCATGTTTAGCCAACTCTAAGAATCAAACAACAAGAGTGTCAGCATCATAAATTTCTCTGATTAATCATTCCATTTGCAGTGAGTATTGATTTTTTACTCTTTACAATTCTAAATTACAAAAGCACTAAGTATTCTGGAGGGGAATGGAATCGCCATGTAATCAAATAACAGCCCTGCATCTGTCAAAGAGTCTTTCCGCTGTTTTAACAAGGACAGACATCAAATATATATATATAAAATATATGTGTCTTTAGCAAGGGCAAGTGTGAGGTAGATATGCAAGGAGAGGCAGAAGATATGAGAGATATAAGATGTAAAAGATAAATGATAGATGAGCTATATATGCAGAGGACAGATGGACAAATCCATAGCTGTGTCAATACGCAGCTGGAGATTTTAGGTTACCTTGGGAACATGAATCTTAGATATAATTTTAGTGTTTCCATTTAAAATGGTGAAAAACTGGTTTGTTTGGGTTTTTTTTGTTAATATTCTACTTGTATTCTGAGAATTGCCCTGAGTTTCTACTTATTTTTATTTTGTTTTTATCAAACAGCATGAGTAATGATATAGCCTTTCTATTTCTTATACACCTCTAGAGAAGTTTATATGTCACTTCTGGTTCATATTCTTAGTTTTACTGTAATTGGGAATGAATTAAAGTTTAATCCTTTCCTTTCAATACAGCCAAACCCAATCATAGATTCCTCAGAGGAAAGCTCTTTGGAAAACAATTTGCAATTAAACAGAAACAGGAACAGGGAAGGTGATTAAAATGAGAAATAACAAAAATAAAGTGTAATGACTCTGGAGAGATGAGATGGAAGCATCTCTATGCAAGAAAAAATACACTGTAATGATGGCATCTCGTTTTGGGGAACTGTATTTGTATTTCAATAAAATGATAAGACCTTCAGTCACTGTATAGCTTTATTGGCTTCACTGCCAGTTAATATATAATAACTGGACATACATATTATCTAGCATTAATGCAATCAGGGAACTCCTCAGACAAAGTACATTTTCTGGCTATGTAGGAGGAATGTTACAAGAAACTTCATCATTCTGACATTCAAGTTCATTTACAGGCAACATTTTTTTCAGCACTTGACAAGTTTCATTCAGAAGCAAATGTTCTCCTGTGGTATAAAAGAAGTATTTTGAGATCTGAGTGAGTTTTTGGGGTTTTCCTGCAAGTTTACACAGCCCTGTTTCTCTGAAGTTAGATGGAAAGCCAAGAATGGTCTTACATTTGTGCAACTATTGATGATGAAGAATATTGAGGAATAATGAATAAAGAAACCCCAGAAAGCTCCACACAGTCAAAGACAAGATGCAGAAATATTGAAGTGGGGATTCTTCACTGAGAAGCTGCACCAAATGTGGAGGAAGTAAGTTTCTCATGCAGACATTAGCAAATGTCCATCTCTGTCAAAACACTAGTGGTCCTTACATGAGTCTTGCTAATATAACAAATATTTTTATAAGAACTTTTTCAAATGCTGGGAGCTATGAGTTTGATGAGAAAAGTATACACTCTGGGCTGAAATGTGGCACTGGGATCATTCAGTCAGCTTCTGTTGCTAATAAAAACAGTGAAAATCAGAAGATTACTTAAAAGTAAATCCAGAAAACACAAGCAGCAGCTTGGGGAGCAATGTGGCATCATTACAGCATCAACAGAGATTCCTTGAAAACTCTGGAGCTGTAGCTGGGTGCTGTGTATAATCATGGGCCCAAGTATAGCAGGCAGAAGCACAGTGGAACAGGAACCCCATTGGGTTTTTGTGCCTGTGGTGGCCTCCATGTACTCTTTATATACAGCAGAAATCCATAATAAGATACATAATAGCTGGCTAGGTCCACTAAGGCATCAGTGAGATGTATCTGGCCTGTAGAACTGAAAGGATCTAATATCAGAAGGTTGATTTTCATCTTGTTATAATGCAAATTAAGCCCATGAACTGTATAGCACTGTGGCTGAACCACAGAGCTACAAGTGCATCTAGATTTGGTACACAATGCATCCCTTGGTTGGGATACTCAATTAACTGATGATCTTAGCCTGTTGATAAAGGAAAACTAAACAGGAATCTTTTTCCATTAGTATTTGTCATGGAATAGATATGTCATACATTTTCTATGTGATCACAGAATATCAGGAGCTGGAAGAGACCTCAAAAGATCACTCAACCAACACCCCTGCCTGAGCAGGATCACCTAGATTAGATCACACAGGAACATGTCCAGATTGGTCTTGAATGTCTCCAGAGAAGGAGACTCCACAACCTCTCTGGGCAGTCTGTCCCAGGGCTCTGTCACCCTCACAGTGAAGAAGTTTTTCCTTATATCAAGATGAAACTTTCTATGTTCCAGTTTGGAACCATTTTCCCTTTTTCTATTGCATCCTCATAGATAGAATTATAAGAAACACTGTGATGAGAATAAGCCAGTACAGCAAATCCAGATATTCGTCTGTAGGAAGCCATACCCCATGAAAATTAGCCATAATGCATATAAAGGGCTTCAAGCAGATAGACAGTGGGAGAGACGTTCCAGCAAAGCTGTTTTTCATGAGATTTTGCCAGGGACTGACAGAATCTCCCACTACCAGAAAGAGAGGTGGAAGCAAGCAAATAAATTTCTCCCAAAGGAAATGAACAAAAATCGATTAATTCCATCTACTGGCAGCAAATTTTTGGATCACTGTTTTGAGACTTTGTGAATCCACCCTTTACATCTGATTATTAACATGCTGGCAATATTTTAGTCTCTCTGAGGTCCACTCACTTCCCAGTGAAAATACGTGGGTGTAAATAACAGCGAAATTCGTTCCACCACAATGATTTAGTATGTGTACTGTGATGATGATCATGCTTTACCTGGAGTTACAGCAGGCATCAATTTGGACAAATGGTTTTGTTCTGTTCAGGAAGTAAAACAACAATGTCACAGTAAAAAATAAGGTGAAATGTTCCTTTGGCATCTTTCCAGAGAACTCTGAAGAGGAAAAAAACTACAGCATAGCAGACTTCAACCCAAACGGGGTTTCTAGAATATCTCATTCACCAATGAAAACTTCTGTGGATCATAACTTTATTAGTAATAATGAGATTAGTATGTCACATGTAAGCTATTAAAACATACTCTGACAGATAAAGAAACATTAAGTACTGACCTTTAAATGCTAATTGCTTATCTGTTAGTGCTTGTAAAATGCTTAAATGTATTTCATGCATACAAATCATAGAGCACCAGAGCATTTGCGTATTTTGAACATTAAAAGAACCAATTTGCTGCAGCTTTAAGTTACATTCAGTGGGAAAGTTAGACACTAGAATTGTTACAAGCTAATAAAACAAAATTTATAAAAGGACTTCTCAATAGATGTCCGAAGATCAAAGGTTCGAAGCCCAAGCTATCACGATGTGTAAAAAGCCAAATTGAAAGTTGTGGAAGGTGTCTGAAACACCTTCCCTTTGCCAAACATAAACTGTAGAGGAGAGGGAATGGAAATGAGACAGGGAAGAAACATCAAACATGGATTTAGAGGGTAGTTCCCTCACTACTTCTGTTGGTTTTAAGTCTGAAAAACCTTATCTTCATCTTTGTAAGTCCACCATCTCCTATAAAATCCTAGGCAGTGCTCAGGATAAGTATTTTTCTCTGATGTTAATGAAGAATTTATTTCCTTCAAAGGACTGAGACCTGTTGTGACTTTTGTAAATCACATCTGCTCCCTGAAATGGAAAATCTAAAAGTTAGTCTATGGAGAAAACAGTTGACAACAGGTGCCTCACATGGCTGATGCAAAGCATCCCAGTTTTCTCAGGAAGAGTTGCACAACTGAGTATGATGTTTCTATCATCATCCTTGCTGCCTGACTAAAGGCTGATGTGAGTCAGAATGAGTTTGGGCTAGCAGCAGGACGGGTATGAGTTCTGTGTGCAGTGCTTTGGTCATGAAAACTATGGTACACCGAGGTTCTAGCAATCCACTCAACATGTTGACCTGAAAAGACACAGGATTTCACTGGGAACATAATCCTTGGCTACAGGATAAAATTAGCTGACTCATTAATGAGGGAGCCAGTAGGCAGCTTGCACTTGTCACCTGCATAGCTTTGTCTTACTTTGTGAGTGGCAGGTTTTCATTTAAACAGCATTTTCCTCAGAAGCATCAATTATGAACAGAGCAGTTTATTTCTTAGAACCTTCCTGATGAGCACTGAATCACACACCGCTGGTTGTCCTCAGCAGTCAGGATCTGCACCTTGTGCAGTGCCTAGGGGTTTGTCACTGCTGCACAGTGCAGGGTTCCCACCATCCAACATTACCTGTGATAGCCCCTATTTCCTTCCCATGTTGTTTCAAATAAATGGATTTGTAATCAATACTTCAGGGGGGGCTGAGTGCCTTAGTGGGATCCATACCAAACATTTTCGCTGCTGCATTACATTAACTCAGTATATTTTACTTTTCTTTTTATCAAGTTAAATAATCGAAGGCATGATGTGATTTATAAATCAGAAGGTACAGGAAACTAAGGTCACTTTGCTCACTGGGCTCAGGAAACCCAGCACCCTCTTCATTTCTGGTTTACACAGTCCTTGATAATAATGCTTTTCAGTGGATGTCATGCTGCTATTTTTTTGCAAGTGTGAAATGTATCCTGTGCCTGACAGATGCCATTCCTGAAGCACTGGAAACAACTGGAAGAGCTTTTTAGACTAACTGCAGAAAAGAAGAATGAAGAGCTCAAGGGGATGATGACTCAGGAAACCACTTCAGCTGGAGAACAAATTTTCTTCATTGGTGAGACACTGAAAATTGCTCACCAAGTTCACATGGCATGTTCAGGAGATGTGAAAACACAAGCTCTGATTTATAAAGGTTAGGAAATACTAGTATAAATGATTTCCCTGTCCTCATACACCCATCTTCATCCAGCACACCAGCACTCATATTCCTATACACACACACACACAATTTCACAGCACAACTTGGCTTGCACAGTCTTTTATTCTTTGGTTTTGTTCTGAAATTGAAGTATATAAATTTCTTCTGGAAGTATTTATAATTGCATTCTAGAAACAGTTCTGTGAGGTCTTGAATTCAGACAGTTATCCTTACTGTGTCTTCACTGCTCTATATGAACAATACAATCAGAAATTTGGGTTAAAATCTTCACCATTTAAGTGAGAATAGGCATTATTTTGAAAATGGGTTTGTTGAAAAACACTTTATTTGATATCAGTTACTCGTTTTACCTCTTTTATTTCATAGCATATATACACATAGAACTCTTCTAACTATATACTTAATTATAAACATAATGAGCCAATATCAGGTTTGATCTCCCTCAATTTATCAAGGACATTAGAAAAGCCAGAAGAAAAAGATTGAAAAAACCCTCTGCAATTCATCCTGCAGTGAAGACTCTGCAGTTCACCACTGCTGCTGACCTGTGTCAGCCCAGCCAGGAAACGGTACTTCCCTAGCGCTCGAGGAGGAAGATAAATCTCTCAAAGTACACAATAAACATTTCACAATATCACCAGCATGTGGGATGTGTTACTGCAATCTTTGCAGACATGACTGAATTCAGCACTTTATAGTTTCTGTCTACAGGGTGCCAGTGGAGTTCTGTTTGGTAAGTTATACCTGGATTTCGGTCTGTTCGGTGGCTATTGTTCCAGGAGTCTTCTGAGTACACATCAAATAGATTTGATGCACAGATTTTCAGGGCAAAATCAGACATAATAAGCAGGAATTAAAAATTTTCTTGGATTTGGTAATAATCTCTATAGCTAAAATATATTAATGTTATTTCTATATAGTAGAGCACTTTATAGAAAAAGTACTGGAGACCCTAATAATCTGTATAGCTAAAATACATTAATGTTATTTCTATATAGTAGAGCACTTTATAGAAAAAGTACTGGAGACCCTAGCCCACAATATAGAGTATTCCCATAGAAGATGAAGATCTTTCTTTGAATTTCTGTAGGCAGATGAGAGATTAAAACACAGGTCTCCAGCACCCTGGGAAAATCCTATTGCTCTTACCCTGTAGGAACTGGAAGTGATGAATTCTTTCATGGTAGATTTTCATAGTGCAATCTCTCTGTCTCCTGCTTATTTTTCACTGAAATTCAGTGAAATTGGTATAAAAGCAGCATGTGGAGGGAAGGGGCTGATGGATAGACTTATTTTCCTGAGTGAATTGAAGTAACTTAGCCCTAGGAAGAAGTTTGTGCTCCATACTGATTCAAAGGTAAACCTCCTCAGGGGCTAAAAGAAATCTTTTAATTTAATTGTTTTTTTGGTGGGGTGGAGGCTCGTGGGATGGGAATGGTGGTTTTGGGTGGGGTTTTTTTTGTTGGTTGATTGCTTTGGGGTTTTGCTTTTTTTTTAATAGCAGATGGTTTTCACATGTTCTCTTTTGGTACCTCATCTTTCTCCTCCACATCTATATTTTCAAAGTTTTGGAAGGAGAAGTACCAAATTCATGTGTTTCTAGAAATTCTGTGTTTCCTGAGTTTTACCAACAGTCCCATTCTACATAACAACATATAGTTTGAACACACACACACACACACACACAAATGAAGTACTAAGCAGCTCCTCTCCACGTGTTCTTTCAGCCCTCCTGATATCAAGCACTACCATTTGTTTACTAGAGTGTTAACCTAATTGTAGAAATCTGTCTTGGGGCCTAGCAGAAGTATTATTATTTTTGTGCTAGTTCCAGCTTCTCTGGTCACTTTTATGCTGCAAAATTGCAAATAAGGAAAACATTTTTTAACGTACTGTTAAAACTACTTTTTAAAGCTTGGAACTTAAAAAATATTGTTTTACATTAAATAATTTAATTACCATAAAATATTATTCTCACTTTTTAACCTTGGCTTGGGAACATCTAGGGAAGCAGGTCTGAGCTTCCAGTGTTTCTTCTCATTTTGCATGCCACACGTGATCATACCTATTCCTGCAAATTTTTTTCTAAAATAAATAAATACAAAAAAATGATCCCCAAACCAGACATGGCATCTCAAAAAGGAGATTTGTCTTAAGGAACTTGCCTGTAGAACACTCAATACTTTGTCCATAGCACCATTTCACTTGTTTAAAACCTTCAAACTGGTGGCAAAACTCACATCATGAGCATGTCAGCAGACAGCATGTGGGCCATCTGCCAAAACCTGTATACATTTAAAAATCACAGAGTCATAGAATGTTTCAGGCTGGAAGGGACCTTCCAGATCATCTATTTCTAACCCCCTGCCATGGGCAGGGACACCTCTCACCAGACCAGGCTGCTCAAGGCCCCGTCCAACCTTGCCTTGAACACCTCCTGGGAGGGGGCAGCCACCACTTCCCTGGGCACCCTGTGCCAGATCTAATTTAGATTTAATCTAAACCTACCTTCCAACTTAAACCCATTCCCTGTTGTCCTATTCACTACAGGCCCTTCTAAAAAGTCCCTCTTCAGCTTTCTCATAGGCCCCTTCAGGGGCTGGAAGGCTGCTATGAGGTCTCCCTGGAGCCTTCTCTTCTCCAGTCTGAACAACCCCAACTCTCTCAGCCTGTCTTCATAGCAGAGGTGCTCCAACCCTCTGATCATCTTCATGGACCTCCTCTGTATTGGTTCCAAGAATTCCATGTCCTTTCTATGTTGGGGGTTCCAGACCTGGACACAGTACTCCAGGTGGGGTCTCATGAGAGCAGAATATTCATCCCCTCCCCTGACCTGCTGGCCACGCCACTTTGGAGACAGCGAGATACGGTTGGCCCTCTGAAAAATACTTTGTTCATAGTTTCCCCTTGATTCCTATTCTAAGAACTTTAATGTTAGCAGGTAATATATGTATTTTCTTTTTTTCCCCAAGTTTAGGTGAAGATGTTGCTAGCTTTAACAATATACAGGTTTATGGTCCTGGCATGCACTTTGTTGGTGTTCTATATCTATCTATATCTAAATAGAAATGCCACAGAAGGACTGAAAAGATAACAGAAAAAATAGTGGTGAGGGAGAGATTATACTTACTCACAGATTGTTGTGTCTATTTCTTTACTCTTTCCTAAAATTATTCAGCCATTCTAAATTGCTGAGTCACATATTATTGGGAAATATTAAAACAATATATCTACAACATGCCTTCTTTTATGAATGAAAATGAACAATTGCAAGCCTGAAACAAAATACTGTCAGTGAAAAACAATACAACAAAAGCAATAAACTATAAAAATATTTTCTCAGCTCGATCCTACGTGAAGGAAGAGCTTCTCTGTGAGCAAGTTGCACTTCTGTACTTTCACCATTACCTTTGATGATATGTGAGGTCATGTGTTGCTGAAGCATCTTTCCATCTTTTAAAGGAAAGCCAAACACTTACATGTCTAATAACTGTTTTAATCATTATCCATTCACTTGAAGAAGATTAATATCAGGAGAGAAGACAAGATTATTTCTTTATCTGTCGAAAAAGAAGAGAGAAAAATCCCGCACTAATTAGATTCCTGATGACACCGCAGTATCGATTGCTGAACATCAGCCAACCTGAGGGCACGCTGCTGGACTCTTCAAATGAGACAGCTTGCTGTAAAAGATTAAAATATGCTGTGAGGCTCTTGAAATTTGGAAAATTCAAAGCAGAATCTATACTGTTTGAAGTGGGGAAGAGAGCTAAGAAAAAGTGTCACTTCCCAGGCTCAACTCCTCCTGCTGAACACACAAAGCCTTGTCTGGCAGAGCCACAAATGGGAACATCAGCCTTAGATCGGGCATCAGTCCACCTTCTTGCCCTGCACCAGCACTTAAATAGTTTTTGGGTTGTGTTTTTCTCTTCTTTACAGACAGAATCAGCACACAGGCACAAAGTCTGCTTCAGGCACAACCGATAATGCAGTGCTGATAGCCATAGGGGAATATCTTCCCTGCATCCCTGTTTTACCCTGCTGCTCTGGTTTTGGACAAAAGCTATTTCTTTACTATTTGGGATATTAACCCAGGTATAGTTGTTAACCACAAATAATTTAGTAATTTTCAAAATAGCATAAATGCTTCAGTGACCTTCTTCCTTGTTATATCATTTTACCATTACATTTTCAGTTTGAAAACTTTGCTTGATTAAATAATTTCTCTTAGCAGATTCTTATTTTCTAAAGCTTTATGAGAAGTGTCAAATTCTGTGATAGCGCTGACACTTCAATGTCTTCACTTGTAATTGGTTTGCATTTGAACACGGGTATTACTACAACTATGTTTTTTGAGAATAATTTCATAATTGCCCACAAAAACTAATAAGAAAACTGTGAACTGTGTTTCATTATTGACATTAAATAAAAGCCTGTGGTTTTATTTTCCTGACTGCAACAAACATAAGGTAGTGCTATGTTTTCTGTTCTCTGTACCCGTGTAGGTACTTTGACAGGTCCAACCTCTCACACATCCTCGGTGCAGAACATGCTTCACACACGTAAGAAATGGAATAATTAATCCTAAAATGAACATGAAGTGAAGCTTAAAGGTCAGCCGAGCTGATAGGCATGTTTTGCAGCATAACAATTTCTGAAATGGTATTGAACTTCTGCAGGTTGCACACTGCTGGAAATGCCAAGCATCTGCTTGCTCTTGAGCTTCAGCCTTGGTTTTTGAAGTTACACGGATTAAGAGCAGTCATGCAAGGAAAGGAACAGTAAAGTGTAATTTTGTGAGGGGAAAAAAACCTGATTTTTTAAGTTCTCCCTGTTGTAAGGGACTTTATCATTTATGCCACTGCTAATAGTAAATTAAGTCTTTAAATGTCAGAGCATTGTTCTGCATCTCTCTCAGATCAGAGGCAGTGGGAACGCCTTGTCATTCACCCACTAGGAAGTGAGGCAACGAGCACAGGTTCCCTTGCTCCTGATGTAAAGCGTTGCAGCAGGGATGGGTGCTGCCTTCCACCACACACCATTTCAGAGACACCATGGTTTCCTCAAGACAAATATCCAAAACTGATTTGTTCAAAACACTGACAGTGGAACAGCAATCTGTCCAGGTTAGAAATTCAGTACATTAATGAGACAAAGCAGAAATTCTTGAAAATATGAGAAGTACTTATTGTTTTCACTGAAGTCAATACGGTACATTTTGTCAACAAATCATTTCCTGCTAACAGAAAAAAAAAGAATAATTGGCATTCCCATAATGTCATTTAAAAATACTTACACTATAAAATATTAATGCTTCAAAATTACGAGATGTGAAGATAAACACAAAAATCAGACAGAAGGAAACATTAATTTTAAATATGCATCGTACAAAAGAGTAGATTAAAGTATTACAGCAAGTCATTTTTTCCTGTTGTAAGATACTATCCTCTAAAGAGCAAAAACCTCCTGAGTAAACATGACAGTTTTGACAGAATGCATTTTGCAAATACACGTAGTAATTTTTGTGAAAAAAGCACAGCATCCTAGTTTTATTATTATCAAATAAAAATATACAAAATTTTAAATTCAAAATTATAACTTTGTTTATGCAGTTAATTTCCTGTCAAATAAACAATATAAACCCAGGGATTGAATATTTTCATTTTATCAAAATAGAATGCCATTTATTTAGAGTAATTTTTTAGCTGTCGGAAACATATTTTTATTAAGAGATTTCATAGGTTTTCACAGATTTTCTTTGGACTAGAACTGTTTATCAATGCATCAGGATTGTATCACTTAACCCCCAAATTTCAGCATATTTAAACATCATCCTACAGTGCAAAGGATGAAGCCAAAGATTTCATTCTTGAGCCACCTAACCAACTTACATTCACTCTTCAGTAACCCCACCATTGCAAACACTGTTTAGCTTCAGGAAAAAGGTTTAAGACATTAAGTAGCCCAGGTCATTCTTTCATTTGATCCACATCATGATTTTTACAAGAATGGTGAAGGACTAATCTCTTTTTCTGGGGCAGCAGCTGTTGTGTGAGCGAAACAGGGAGCTTATTTCAGGATTTCTGCAGTCTAACTCAGCTCAAATAAAAATCTTGTGCAGTAATAATGCAATTTAATTGTATTCATCAAGTTGTCGAGTTAGTGTTCTAATAAACCTAATCAGCTCACCTTTCCTTCCCACAATCAGATCTATCAGTGTGGTCTTCCTCCCACCACAGAGGACTTCACCCCAATTAATCAGATCACTTCAGCGCTTCCTCACTCCATTTAAACCTTCCTCCACACGCCTCCACACACACACACTGTGTCCCAGGATTTATTGCCACAAATAGATGTGTTGCATCAGCTCATTACTACTGAACTTGAACCCTTTTTCATGTTTAATACCTTTGCTGAAGACGCCTGCTGCTGTGATGCAGCATTCTTAACACTGGAGGTTGGTTAAGGTTTGTGGCTGCATGAGTGTATTTAAGGACTGTGTTGGCATTCCTCCACAGGTGACAGCAGGATGAGTTCAGTCTTCTCTTTCTCTGAGCACCCAACTAGACAGAAAGGGATGTCCTTGCAAGGGACAGTCACACTGGTCACCACACCACCTTAAAGCCTTATTAGAGCAGATGTTCATTATACTGACTTTTGTAGTAGTGTGGGTTGATGTCATATGTGTCATCATATGGCATTACTGAGATAACAGAAATGAGAAAAATCTGAGGAACAGTCTGTAACTGCAGCTAAAGGCATCTCCATGGTCTAAAGCACGTGTGGACTTTCTGACATCAACGGAGCCGTGTAGCTTTACTGCTACAAGAGCTATGGACATTATCCACCTACAGTCTAAAAATGTAACATGTGACATCAGAAAGTCACTACTGTATATTGTAAAACTGTACTGCATCTAGATTCATCCTTCTGGGGAGCAGCAAATACCCTGTTGGTGTGCACAGAGTGGCAAGCAGTAAAAGCAAGGTACTCCCAGTCAACGGGGAGGATGAATTTTTCGAGGTAAAGCGCAAATGTTAAACTGATTATAAACTGTAAATTAGTACAATCATTCATTAATACTCTGTCATCACAGAACTAATTGATATTAACACTGTAATGATTAACATCATTAATTTTAGGCATATCTAAAGGGGCTTTTTGTTAGTGTTCATTGATAGTTTTATTTGCTTGTGGGGATTGGGGTTTTAAAAAACTGTTCAGGATCTCTACATCACATTTAGAAAAAGTCATCAGCTCTGTACCTACTGATTCTTTTCCCTGGAGGTATCACAATTGCCTCCTGGTACATAAAAATACACATGCATTCAAGGAGTAGTTATGATGTAGATGTCCCTACATGTTGTAGGTAAACCCACTGCTTCATGGGTCAACAAGCACGATGGGCACTGTGTACCTATGAACCTGGTCTAGAGACAGGAAAAACATGTGGTGTGACATGCTCGATGTTCATTCATCAACTCCATTTTGTAAGGAGCAATGTAAATTTATTTTAAAAAAATATTGTTCTAATTATGAGAACTTCACAGTTTAGCTTCAATATTTGTAATTATTTACAGAAAACTGCACTGTATGCCAAATTCAGCCATGCACGGTTTTATAGATGGTTTCAGAGAAGTAACTAGAAAAAATAAGATAAAAGGAAAAGCAAATTTTAATTATATCTTGCCATATGCCCTTTGTTTAAGGAAGAATTTCTTCCTACATCTTTAATTCAAAATGATCTACCCTTTGCTAATACAACAACAACAACAACATCTTGAAGAAAATACATCCTCCTAAAATTCAGGTGGGTCACTTCTGGCTTGGACACCCATTAATAATTACCTTGATAAGACAGCAATGATTAATGGACTTCAGGTGTTCCATCAGGGCAAAGAGATGACAACTGAGGCATGAACTGAACTTCTCAGAAGGGAAATTTTGCTCTAAAATTGTATTATATAAGGCTAAGATTGCAGTGAAGAATGTGCCTGTAAATCTTGGGACAGACTTCTACCTTTTCACCAGACCCCACACCATATAGAGCTGCCAGATTCTGCCTGTTTGAGCTTCAGACTGTTATGATTCTTTTGCACCCAGCATAGAGAGAGATTTCCTGAAGGCTTTGACAGAGATATGGCCAGTATCTTTTGTGATTCAGCAGCCACATGAAATGCTTTACTGCCAATTCCTTCCCTGTAAGAACAGAGAAGGAACACCATTTCATGAAACACAGCACAGTTGATCCTTGGACAACATGAGCTGTTTGGAAGAGAAAAAAAAGAGTGAAGAAATAAAAATAACTCACTTTTTCAATTTTTATTTTCTGTTTTCACCCTTCCACAACAAAGGGAATGTTTGCACTGATGCACTGGGCTTTGAGTACAGTGGTTTAGACTGCAAGCATCTCCTGCCTACAGATTGTGCACATGGTGTGCAGTGATGCACTCTTTGATTCAGTCTGCAGGACAAAAAATGAACAAGTCTTCATAACATGATTACAGAGCTATAAAACATTATTGGGTAATATTTTCAGTTTGCATCTAATTGAGAGCAACCTGTAAAATAACTCCTTGCTGCCATTTTCTCTTGAGGACAACACCATCTTGAGTTACTGTCCCAACATAAATGCACACCTACTGATGGCATGAAAAGCATATAGGAACATAATTTACCCTTCTGCAGGTTGATAGCTTCTTTCCATGAGACCTTCCTCCTCCTTCAAAGCAGAAAGAGATTGCCCAAACATGTCCTTTAAAGTCATGCCCTGGTGCCTTCCTGTTTTCTTGGCTCACTCCTTCAACCTCCACAGCTCCTCTCATGCTGGTGGCTGAGGCACCTCTCCTTCATGATGGCACATCAGGACAGCATTCCCCTCCTCAAAACCTCTATTTCTTTGGGGCTGAACACTGTAACCACCTTCCCTTCTTCAGCAGGGTGAAATGTTAACATCTGCCCTGTTTGCTACAGAGCAGGTAAAGAGATGTCTGAGTAGTGTAAACCTTTGGGTTTTATTTTTTCTCTTTACTTTTGTTTAGGAATTTGTTTGCTTTCCAGATGCTAATACAACTGGACATAGCAAGTTGTATGTTTTTCAGAATATTCCAGAGCAGAATGGACTCAGTGGAGTAAGACCTGGATTACTGGGCTCATCTGTAAATAACTGTGGTTACTTAGAAATAGATGTGCTGAAGTGCAGGAGAAGCACTTTTAGATCAGAAAACCTTCTGCTGATGTCAGATAGTAAAACTTTGCTGATCATAAAGGCTAAGTAAGGAGGACTTCCACAGCCAAGTATCAGGGTTAAAACTTTCCTGTAGATATGAATTACTTATAGAATCAGTAAAAAATCATAAATACTTTCTCATTATGGTTTACAGGGTACTTGAGAAGCTTCCCTACATTCCTAAAGCAGGATATGGAAACTACATTGGAAAGACTGCTGTGAACTTATTTTACGCAAATGGTTGTGAGAGGAAAGTATATGAATTTATTCCAAATTGGAAATTGGTAGGACATTTCTGTATTGCTATTACCTTGGTAGATTTCTTTTTCCTTCATCAGAAGGAACAAGCCAAAAGCTGTCGCACAATAAACAGATGATATAAAATATCTGTGTTGTTCCTCAAGAGCCTGGCTGAAATTATGAAATTATCTTCTACAAAAATAAATGGGTGTCTTCCCACAAAACACTCAGCTTCAGGAGTTTATTGCCCAGCAACAGCCCCAGTTTTACTAGACCTACAGAGCATCTCATGTAAAACATTACCAGTGAGCACCGGTCTCATCAGTCCCACTGTGTTGTCTCATTCTAGCTTTACTAAACTCATAATAACTTTTCTTTTTTTTTTTAAGAACAAAGAAGGCATTGACCTGTAGGAGAGAGAGGTTTATGTAGAGAAAGCCCTGGAGAAAAGAGGTTAAGGGGTAATCAACTTTCTCTTTTAACAGAAGCTACACATTGAACCTAGTTCAGCATTGCATCATTTTTAAAAGGTTTAAATATTATCTGGTGAAATTCAAATAGTTCCACTGCTTTCCAGTGAGACATGTTGCTTTGAATCCCCCACAGTACATCCAAACTAACCCTAATTTTTGACTTGCAGGTTTGAAAGTGACTTACCTACAGGATGGTCATCCCTACATGGATGTCCTAGATCTGCCATATTAACTCCTTCATAGCTAGATTCACTTTCTACTGAGCCTGTTTTCTGTTATGTATCACATTTGCACAGATTCATACTCTGTGGTGACTCCTGTATATGTGTTTCTGTGATTCACATTTATACCTAGCAAAACTTCTTGTTCTGGTGGGAGAAGCACAGAGAGGCACAAAAGTAAGATAGCCCAAAGCCTCTATGGATTTCTAATGTTTATTTTTTTCCAAGCTGCTTCAGCAAGACATTGGAAAAAACACAAACCAAACCACGTCATATTAAAAATTCTAGATCAAATGAGACAAATTGATAGAAAACCAAGTCCCATTCCAATAGAAGAGATTGCAACACATTAAAATAAAATGGATAACACAGATAAAAGAACTTTATGTAAAAGAAAGCATTTAAAAACCTACAGATGGCAATAAATCTTTAATCTGTTGCAATAGAAGCAAACAGCGTGAACCCAGTTTTAAATTTTCATTGCTTATCCCAAGGGATGGGTTTGTGACGTTTATCTTCCTGCTCATTTGAAATTTTCATATGAGCTATATAAAAATGAAGCTATGAAAGTGTAAAAGGGTTTAAGAAACTATCAAGCCTACCCCAACCCACCCCCAAATTGGATAGAAAACCTCTAAGTAGAGGTAGTAAATTTCCAAAAATTCATGTATATATGCTCCAAAAAACATGTATATAAACAAGTGTACTTTGCTAATAATCTCTGTCAGATTATGTACATTTTTAAACCAGCATGTTCATAGTACTTGGAAGACTGATACTAATCACCTTAAGGGAGAGGAACTAGCAACAGTTCGTTAATATGAAAATATAAAACTGATGTTTGCACTTAAACCTTCCTGGAAATTCTGGTAATGTAAAAAAAAAAAGATATGCAGAGGATATTCTCCTTCTATGAATACAGCTGATTTAGTAGAAATTCACAATCTACAAAGAGAAGGCATATAAAATAGTTTTTTGCATCCACTAATATGTGATACTGCACTGAAACACTAGATCAAATTATTTCCTCATAATAAACTTTGAAGAAGCTCCTTGAAGAATCCGTCCCGGTGTGGAAATATATGTGCAACATCCTAAAAGGGAAAATGAAGGGATAAATGAAGGCTATGTGGATGATCCTTTAGGGTTTTTTGTTTTCTTTTTTTAAAAAAAGCATGTTTCTTGTCATTTTATAGGCCCCTCTTATCAAGTTTCTCACCCCATATTTATCATAATGTGTGTAGATATACCACAGTCCATTTCATTCTATCTCCTTCATTAATAAAATATTTCACTTTCATGGAATTAATCATGTGCAAGGTGCATAAGGGCTAGTTCTCAAAAGATGAAAGAATTATCTTATTTTGGTGCAGTGAGGTAACATTAACAAAAAGAGAAAGATTTTGAGAGATAAAGGAGATGAGATGGTTGTTTTATGTCATGGTATGGGGTTGGTTTTT
>VXBZ01001724.1:78133-129689 GCA_013399135.1 Heliornis fulica | reverse complement strand
AACTCCTTAAGAGTCCAGCGCAGGGCCATTGAAATAGTGGAGTGGAACACCTTCCTTATGAGGAGAGCCTGAGGGAGCTGTGTCTCTTCAGTTTTGAGAAGAGGAGGCTGAGGGGTGACCTCATTAATGTTTATAAATATGTAAAGGGTGAGTGTCAGGAGAATGGATCTAGGCTCTTCTTAGTGTTGGCCAGTGGTAGGACAAGAGGCAGTGGGTCCAAGCAAGAGCATAGGAAGTTCCATGTTAATGTAAGGAAAAACCTGGGGGGGGTGACAGAACACTGGAACAGGCTGCCCAGAGAGGTTGTGGAGTCTCCTTCTCTAGAGACATTCAAGACTAATCTGGGCACATTCCTGTGTGACCTATTCTAGATGATCCTGCTCAGGCAGGGGCGTTGGACTAGATGATCTTCCAATTCCTAATGCTCTGTGATTCTGCAAAAAAAATATAATGCAACAGGCTTGTTTTAACTAGATTTTTGATTGGTTGTGTTGGGTTTCTGCCAGGCAACTGGCTCATCACGTGCTAATGCACCAAATTTGCTGGGGAAATTTTATCATATAAACACTGCAGCACTTGCTGTTATCCCTCATGCTTAGAAAAAACAGTTGGACTTAGTTTAGCTTCAGAGAAAAGCAACATACCAATATACAGCTTGATGAACAACACTCCTTTTCCACTTCATTGTTGGGGGTGCAGCTCCACTATGATGGCAGGAAACCAAGTGAATGGTAGAAAAATGAACATATATATTTTCCTCATTGCTTTTTTCTTAAGTACTGTACAGCAGGGTTTAATGACAAGTTCTGTTATAAAGGTCTCATTGAAAGAGCACTGTCTGTCTGCCACTCCGAAGTAAATCCACCTGTTCAGCCATCATGTGAAGAAAGTGTTGACACCACTACTGTGAATTTAAGTAGCAAATGATGGTTCTGTTCTCTTGATCTTTAGGACTGTTCCTAAAGAGATCCTACAGATCTTAAACTTACTGAGGGGCGACAACTTGATCTCCTTTCTGCCAGGTCTTAATGCTCAAATTGAGCTCTGGGTGGCAATGCTTGTATAGGAGACAATCTGTCATTTGTTATCAGGCAGAGTGACAGACCTGAATGCAAAATAAAGAACTGGGGGTCATTCATTTTTTGAGGGCTTTTAGGCTAAAAAAAAAAAAGTCCAGCACCAATTCTAGTTCTGTCTAATATTTTGTCTGAGTTTTAAAAAGCTTTGGCTTAAGGCTGTGGTGGAAACCAACCTTGCGCATGTAATTATTTCAGTGTGCTGCATATACCTGTGATTCTACAATGCTTTTGGGAGTGGAACACAGTCTTCTTGTGAAGTGTGGTGTCAAGAAGGAAGAAACAGAAAATGAAATTTCTTTCACTCTTTGTTGAGTGTTATTATTACCACTCTCCTGCCCTTTTTTGCTGTATTAGTAACTATGAATGGATGTAGTTAATCCTTTGTATGTCTAGATTTCAGCCGGAGTCACAGAATTTACTTACAGTCTGTACTCTTGTACATGCAACCTCCGAATTGTGTGGTGCTACGAGAAGTGAAGAATACCCAAATGATCAGGAAATGTATTCATTCATCAACTCACAAATTTTTAATGAAGTGCCATTCAGATTGTCAAGCTTTTACTAGGAAAATACTCACTACAGAAACCTTGATATACTTCTTGTGGATAATGTCCCTGGAACTAAATCTCTTCATAGGCATATTACTTCCTGCAGATCAGTGGAATAGGTACTTTGAGACCTCCAGAGCTACTTGGATGAATCTAACCCATAGATTAAAACCTCGCTGCTGGAGCAAATTCTTTGCCTCATCCCATACTGACCTAAGTGTACTAATATTTGGTTTAATGGATAGAAATTGTAGTTCAGGGCAGCTGGCTGACATTTGCTTATCCTCTTGGGGAGAGTAGAATCATTTATGAAAGATCTGGCCTTTTTCTACTTGTTTTTATCTCCTCTTAGGGAATAGAGGATCCCTCTGCACCTGACGTGGACAGTACTGTTGACTAACATTATAGAGGAACCACTCTTCCCTAGTAACTTCAAGAGATTTAAATATAAAGGTCAAAGCTTTCCTTTTATGTTAAATTTCTGTTGCTTTTCAGTGGGCTCTGGAAGGATTCACTGGCCAGTTCCTATCTGTTAATACTTAAGTCAAATATACACACCTTCTGCTTCTTTTCTCATGGTCAGGAAGTTATATTCAGAGAGCTACACAAGAAAGTTCTACAAAGCCCATTTTTATAGTAGAAGACTGTCCTGCAGCTGCTCCCTCTGTTCACTAAACTCCCTGAAGCAGAAAGCCACTCCTAGCAAACTTGGCAATACTATCAACCCATCAATTAAAAACTCATTTCAACTTACACAGTTAATACTGGCATATGGACCTGCAACATTTTAAGATGGAAAGTGAGGTGGTTAGAAGGCCAGTATTAATATTGTTGCTATAAGAATAAAATAAAAAAATATATATAACCTGAGGAAATGCCTGTTTATCTTATACTTCCCTTTACTAAGACAAACGAGTCATGTCTGGATTCATCCTGTCCAGCTTTGGCAGCTGAGAGCATAGTAGTTACTTGAGCCTGCTTCTGTTTTCAAAAAATGGAAATAAATGTCTCCAGCTGATAATTCAGTTTTGAGATATGATGAAAAACCCATTTCACACTACTGAGAGTAACCTTAGACCTACTGTATGCTCAGCCTGACTTCATCAAACAAGTCCCAAGAGTTACATGGAGGTATATAGATGAAAGCCAGTTGAAGTTTAACATGGGGATAGGTATGAAACAAATTGTTTGGTTTCTAGATGTGCAATTTTTTTAAGGTAAATGGGCTGGGAAAAAGACGTGAGAATGTTTTAGTTCTGAAAATGCATTCCAGACTTTCGTCTGCATTAGATATGCTCCCTATTATCTGCAATTGAAAAATAGGTGGAGAGAAAAATAGAAACCAAACATTTAAACAAAAACACAGAAGAAGTTGCATTCTGGTTACAGTGTAATGGAAAACTATTGTGACCTTTCATTGAACTACTGAAAACTGATATATTAACCATTATTTTTATTAAAAATATCATGGTTCCTTCCCTCAAACAGCTATTTTCTGTTGCAAACTGCAGGAACACAGCTGACCTAGCTTTAACAAAGGTGAGAACTCATAAAGAGCTAATAATGTTTAAAAAGGGCTTGTGTCCAGGTAATCTGAAACAACAACACAGGTATTAATTTTTGAGAAGTTGCAATATTGATCAGAATCAGTGCGGGTAGCACATGAGGACAAAAGGAAATGTAGCCGCAAGCCCATCACAGATGGTTTATAAAATCAGGAAACTGAGGAGATGATGTGTTTTAGGCAGGTGTGTGATGTGCGTGCTGGAGGTTAGAACTAGGGAGAGAAGCTGGTTCCAAAGAGACACTGCCACTGGACTGGTGTCTGCCCCTTCTGTCAGTCTCAGCAACAACATGAAGCAAATGTTGGACTAGCTGTAGTGATAAGTGGTGACGATGTCTGGTCTATATGGGGAGAGGACAGGGTGTCTTCCTGTTCCCTTGCCCCCACCATGACAACTAGAAAGAGGCACTGTCCACGTCAGAGTCTGCTGCCAGACCTTGAAATAAGCCAGTGATGCTCTTGCAGTGACTCTGGGTTCAAAAGGAACTGTTACAGCTCACACCTCTGTATTTACAATGACCTCCTTTATTTTAAAAACTATTAAGTCACATCCAAGAAGATGTACTTTCACGCTACGTGGGTTATGGATGTGAAAACCCATATCAGATAGAAATGGTCAAAGCAACTGGAGAAACCAAACCTGGCAGCGGCTTGTCTCTTGGGTGCATTTTGTCATCCTGTGCTTGCAGAGTTACAGGCTTAGCTGACCCCACCTAAGAGAGAGGCTTTGCAAGGTATTCTGCTGTGCAGCGATAGAGACGGTGGTAAATAGCATTAGTAGTGAGTGACAGGCATGCCCTATTTTTTTTCCACACCAGCTGTGACTCAGTTACCTTCATCAGGTGAAAGTTTCCTCGGATTTTGCATAAGGCTGAATTTTGGACTGAATCATGTGGTACGTAATCAGGAGCTGGGGATCTATACCTAGTGAGGCAAACAGACTGGAAATTTTGGGTTATGTACACACAGAGAAAAGAACAGAAAGAAAAGGAACAAGTGTGGGTGAAAACGTGCACATGCAGGATTCCACAACTAGTCATAATCCATGAACAACTACTTTATTAAAAATGTAAATGACACTAGAGCTAAGGAGTGAGTGCCAGCGTTCCAGCTTACTTGGGAAGATGACAGGAAAGTATGATTGACATTTTTTTTCCTGTGATTTAAATGCTCCTTTTTCAGCATCCAAAATACAAAGCTATAGGCTGTAGAAAGTGTTTATTAAACCTAAAAATGAGTAATTCAAACATTTGCATGAGACATAGTACAGTGATAAATGAGGAAAAAGTAAAATAAAAGTAGTACCAGTGCTGGTAGTATTATTTTCAGAAAGGCTGAAAAAGGCCATTGTTTCTCTTATCTTAAACATAGGGATTGTTATGATAGATAAACACTTGAAGAGTCACAGCATGAAAGTGTTAGTGGTAGATCTGCAGTATTAAATCGGTATTTGATCCTGGACCTGTGAGATATACAACAGAAAGTCTGAATAACTGATGTGATTCTTCTATATGTGTACATAACTGTGGGTGCAATTCTCTGTGCAAATAGCTTACAAATGCTTCAAGATGCTCCATGATTACTGTCACTAAATAATGTGAGCTGCGATCGTTATTAATCATTATTTTATTACTGTTGTAGTAAAGCTCTAGAAATAGATACATCAAATGTAAATCAGCACTGCTCTGTTGACTTTTAATTTGGTCATGGCAGTATGCATCACCAAGGAGTAGTTCAGTATCTGGACAAAGATATAAGGGTAGCTTCCTACACACAGACAAAATAAGTTTGTCTTTTACCTAAATATATCACGTTTCCCTTCACCATTTCTAAAATGTGCACAATGAAACAGATATTTAGCTGTAAAATAACAAGCATTAAGTTAATACAAATTCAAAAATTAGCAGGTGGTAAAAAGGAACTGAGAGTAATCCTGGTGTTTTCTTATTAGATTTCATCATATCAGCTTTTCTTGCCTGATGAGCTGGTGCTCTATAAAGCTAAGTTAATGGAAGTGTGAAATTCAGCTTTGTTACATGAAAAAGACACATTTTCACTATCCACGTGAATAATGTAGGTTGTGCTGTGGTTTTGAGATCATTGATCAGACCTGGTCAGACCTTGTTTTTTTCATGTATGAGAAGCCTTGAGGGGAGAGGGATGGTGAGCCAGGAGGGGTGCTGCCAGGATAGCAGGTGTGAGCCCCCATATGCCCCAGGCCTGAGCCAGAGCCCCCGAAAGGCTCCAGGGCACCTCCTAGCAATGTGGCTGGTTCTTCAACAAGCCCAAGATACGTTCAGAAGCGTGAGGGCTCATAGCTTCCCTTTTGTAGAAATTACAGCTCGACTGTCTGATATTTTTCTCTGTGGAAATTTTCCGTGTAGTTTCCATCACACTGGGCGATCCCCCAGATCTAAAGATATGGGGCATTTTGGCTGTTTTACCCCCAAGGGAACAGCCACCTGTCAGCGGGGGGAGGACTCAAAGTTGTTATTCCTGCACACACGGTATCTACACGTCCTGGGGATCCAGTTCTTCTGGATGAAAAGAGCTAATAATGTGAGGTATTATTAGCACATGGCTTTGTAGTGAGCCACCCTCAGGCCACATTAAGGTTTTTGATGTTTCTTGGTTGCTGCCTCTGAAGGAATCTTAACATGATTCAGAAAAGGAAAGAGAAAAATAAAGAAACTCCAATCTCTTCTTAAATTTGAAATACAAATGAAACCGCTTGTATTTGGATTTCGATTTCTGTTTGGAGCTGATGTTTTGTTAAGATGCAGGCCAAGTGTCTTGATTATTCTCCTTTAAAAGTGACCTTGATCTTTTAAAAGTTGTAAATTAAAATAAAAGATCTGGTGACCTTTTTATTGAGGTCTCCAAAGAGCTGAGAGGAGCCATCCCTGTCTCCTAGTGTTGCAGGAATACCTCCTGCTAGGGAACACAATATCAGACTGCCTTAAAAATGCCCTGAGGGCCATATTTATGAGGGGAAACTCGCTCTCCACGGCCTTTTTAACATTCAGCAACAGCATAACTTGTTTGTTTCCTCTGTGTTGGAAATGTCAACAAATGTCACCCAAGTTCTTTCCTTTCTTATCTTTTGACATATTATTTGATATGTGTGTGAGAGTGTAGAGTATATTAATAAAGGAGCTTTATTCTCCAGTGAATTAACAGAGTGAGTGTAAGGCCTTGCTGAAGAAAGGTTTATTCTATTAGTTTTGATATTAGGGAAAAAATAATGCTCTACAGAAGACTTACTGGAGAGAGATCAAAAGAAGACCTGCTAGCTCTTAGCAGTCTGTCCTTCCAGCATGGGATCTCTGTTCATTGTTCTAGGATATTTTTTTTTGACAAATTTTGAGTGCTTTGTCCAGACCATTTAATATGCTTTTTAGTAATGTGACTCCCATTGCTTTCCTGGGAGACTATTTTACAGTCAGGACTTCCACAATCATGATTTCAGAAGTCCTTGTCTTTCATACCGAAATTACATAGTTCCCCAAAAGTGAGAATCCCAAAGGTTCTTAATAATACAGAGATCTTGTAAGTGCCTTAGTCACTTTTGGAAATACATTTGCAGTTTCTAAACCAAGGCTCTTTGAAAGTTTAGCTTTTTTATTTAATGATGCTGTGGATATTCAGATTACATTATCCTTTGAAAACAGTAATTTATTATACATTATAGCACAAGGTACATAATATAATTAGAATAGGTAGAATATGACATTTAACATTTATAAGGGAGTTTTTGTACTAGTATGATTTTTTAATTAGAGCAGTGCTGAGAGCCCCCCAGAGCAATTTGGTTTATAATTTGCACATACTATGTGAATGCATAGAAACAATTTCAGCCAAAACTGCTTTCAAGTGTGTTGACAAGACAGAAAAACGATGAGGGGTGAAAGTCTTTGCTTTCATTGTAAGGACAGAGAATTCACACAGAAGAATATTAAGAGACTTTCCAAAGGACAAATGCCAGTTGTCTGTGATGAATCAGTGAAATTAAGTCCCTATGCATGACAAGATCATCTTTCCTTTTCATCTTCAGCTGTTTATACACACTAAATTCTGGTGATTTATATACCTCTGCAATGTGTTAAACAATTCTTTTTCATCTTTAACAGTCAGATGATTCAACTATTTGTAGACAGTTAGTCATTGCTATATATATTTTATTTTTGCTTTGTTTTTTAATCCAATCTGTCTTCCTATAAAAAAAAAAAGAAAAAAAGTTCTGTTAAAGCATCCCTGGATCCATCTGTGAAATTACACTGTAAAACATTTAAAGACTATGTACCCACTGGTGAGCTGTCTCCTTAGCAAAATGTGCTCTGACTGCAGTTTTCAGCAGGCAGGGTAGTGCTCAATGGCAAGGTGAAACTGCAGGCGTGCCGCCGTGCCACTGGCAGCAGTCCCAGGTCTTCTGCCTTTCTTCCATTTTCCAGCCATAGAAATTTCCATGAAAACCTCACAAAAGCAAGGCTATGAAAGGTCAAATGCATAGTTCATCACTCTTGTATTTTTGTATTATCAGGAATCTCCTGAAATAAAACCATTCTTGAAGTAATATAATTTAAAGCAATTACTATTATGAGAGGGTGAAAAAAACTTTACGGGAAAAACAAGTCCAGTGTAATTCTTCTATGTTCCATCAATATGTGACCACTTTAAACCACCCTCTTAAAGACCCATAATTAACTTTCACCTCCTTTTTGCATTATAGGAAGGAAAACCTATTCAAACCTTTACATAAATTTGGGAGACTCAGATAGGGAATCTCACCTGAATTTAATTCTGATGACCAAACTTTGATAAACTGGTGGAACTAATACACCTCAAGATTTTTACTGATTATTTTAAATGCAGAGTGATGATCAATTCCATGCCATCAATCTCTTGCAGAAAAGACTTCTTACAGGCAACTAGTACAAATGTGGTGGTCTGGAAACACTGGAAAACAGTGAATTAGCCACCTGAAATGAGATAGGATCTCTTGCGTTTTCTCCCAGCAATTTGTGCTTTGATTAATCATTTTGCTTGCATTTCGATAAGCAGCTGCACTGTGTGAGTGTATCTGAGATGCTTTTATTGTTTCAGTATATTGCATCATATGGGAAGCAGTTTCCAGATGCTTCCTGACTCATATTGGTAAAAAAGTAAAGCTTTTACTGGATTTTAAGGATGGTAAATTCCTAGAAACTGATGGCTCCAGAGCAATTGACACTTTGCTAAGAGAGGGTAGATTTCTTTCATGCCTCAGTAAAACAGCTGTGGTCGTCAGGTTACAAACAGTTTGACAGAGGAATTATTTTGACTGTAAGATGGCTTTGACAGAGAGATGTAAGCTTTCTGTATTTGAGATGAAACATGCTGTAAATACTTTGGGCTTATATGTCACTGCAGTGATGATGTACCCACTTCTAGAGGTAGCAACAAAACCTGTGTTGTTCTCAGGGCCTGGTGTACTGGAGAGCAGCAAAGGAATTAACAGGTATTCCAACAATCTCCATCACTGATTTAGGATGCCACTTGCTGTTTTCAGGTTTCCGCTGCAGTTCTCCTCTGTAATTTTTCATTGCAGTGTCTTGACTGTTCTTCAGCGTGAGCTGTGGCCACATGGAAGATATGATGCTTGAGGGAAGTATTTCAATATACCTGGTTGGGTTCAGCCTGAGTTTTGAACGTGTTCTGTGGCTCCTTACATTGTGCCAGACAGGCATCTGTATCTCTGGAGATGGAGCTTTTCTTTAGGTGTTGGAATTCCTTAGATTGTGTTCTCAGATGTTTTATTCTATTCCAGACACTATTCCAGATACTATTCCAGATGTTGACTCTTCACCTTTAGCCGGAGAAAATTTGCATGTTCAGGCAACTCATGTTGCTACAATGAACCACACGCACTGAACCATCAAGCCAGGAAAGACATGAAGTCAGGACAAGCTGGAGAGGTTGAACTGCCTACCCTCCATTTGTTTCTGTGCTGTAACAAAGCCTATTTTATCACTCCTCTCATTTCCCTCCCTAGTGTGTTAGCACAAGTCTGCTGAACCAAATGTGCAGAGCTGCATTCTCCCTCAGAACCTTGGTCTGAGATGAGGTCTCTGATGTGCTAGGGATAGTTGCTCCAGAGGGTTCTGGGGACTGTACCCTGCCGTGTGTCACCGCCTCAGTGGAGTTTCTGGTTGCGCTCTGTGCACTATCTGCTGTGTCTGCTGCCTGCTTCTGTTCACTGCGCTTCTGGGGCACACCAGCAAAAACGTGGCTTGCAGCTGAATTAACCATGTGGATGCTGACTTGTGTTTAACCACCTCCTGTTGTGGTGTCATGGATCTGCATTCCTGTGTGTCATCAACAAAGTGCTATTAATTCCTTACATGGAGCTTTATTTTTGCAGGCACTGTACTGTACACTGGGCAACATGATTTGCCTCTTCAGTTGTTGGGGAAAATAGAGCATGGAGGGAGATAACAGCCAAACAGAAATTACAAACTAAATTGTCAGCAAAGGAGATCAGGCGCTCTAACCCTTAACTCAGTCTCTGCATGATGTTACCTTTTTATTTGCTCCTGTTCAGTAACTGTTTGCTGTTACCAAGGAAATAAGAGACTCCTTGGTATCTAGCACACCCACAGTGCGTCCTTACTATTGATGAATAGGAAGGGAGGCAGGAGTATATTCCAGGGCATGTCAGAGATCCAAGAAAAAAGAAGCTATTGAAAGGGGAGAAAGCAAGATTATTTGAATGAAATCAAGAAATGCCTTCAAAAGTGGTTTCGCTCCAGTCAACTTAGAGATTTATGATGATTCTTTGGGCAAGTATGTGCCAAATATGTACTGTTGTCCTGGCAATGACACCCTGCAGAGAGCCCGCCACAGATGCTGTATTCACCATCCCTATTATTAATGTCGACAGGCACCATGGAGTCCATCTGACCTGGGATGTTCTTGTGACACAGCTCCCAGTTGACATGATGGTGCACATTGGACAGGGGATTTTGGCCATTTTTTTTTGGCGTTTTTCAAAAGGTCTGTGGCTCAGAAGTCCATGTCTTGAAATACATATTCATGTTTTTCTCAGTCAAATCTCCTAAAGGTTTGGAGAGCTGGGCAGTGAGGAACTAGATGAGGTTCAATAAAAGCAAGTGTAGGGTCTTGCACCTGGGAAGGAAAAACTGCAGGTATCATCAGGACAGGCTGGGAGATGATCCAGTGGAGAGGACCTCTTTGGAGAAGGACCTGGGGGTCCTGGTGGATGACAGGTTGGCCGCTCAGTGTGCCCTGGTGGCCAAGAAGGCCAGTGGGATCCTGGGGTGGGTAGCCAGCAGGTCGAAGGAGGTGATGCTCCTCCTCTACTGTGCCCTGGTCAGGCCTCACCTGGAGTCCTGTGTCCAGTTCTGGGCTCCCCAGTACAAAAAAGATGGGGATCTCCTGGAGAGAGTCCAGCCACAAAGATGATGAAGGGCCTGGAGCCTCTCTCCTCTGAGGAAAGGCTGAGTGAGCTGGGGGTGTTCAGCCTTGAGAAGACTGATAGGGGAATCTCATATAAATATTTGAAGTGTGGCAGACAAAGGGAGATGCCAACCTCTTTTCAGTGGCCTTTGGGGACAGGACAAGGGGCAATGGTCACAAGCTGGACCACAGCAGGTTCCGCAACAATGTGGGGAAGAACTTCTTCACGTTAAGGGTGATGGAGCACTGGAACAGGCTGCACAGGGGGTTGTGGAGTCTCCTTCTCTGGAGATACTCAAGACCTGCCTGGTTGTCTACCTGTGCAACGTGCTCTAGGGAACCTGCTTTGGCAGGGGGAGTGGACTCGATGATCTCTTGAGGTCCCTTCCAACCCTGACAATTCAGTGAAATTGGACTGGGGTGTTACAAAATATTTCTAAGACAGAAAGGTGTTATGCAAGTTGCTTGGTTAAGAGATGTGCTTCTTGGGTCATTTAAACATACGAGGGGAAATGAGCGGGAGCGGTGAGTTGGTCGGACAGATAATCTAGGAGGGTTTTAAAAATTTATTTCTGAATTATGATTACATGATTGTTTTAATCATTGTTATATGAACATCCATCTCGTGGGAAGAATTTGTGTTATTTCTCACACCATGTGACTTTAAGTATACAGATAGCATAGATGAAGTGAGAGTACTTTTCTTCTATAGTTATAATTAAAAATTCAACCCAAATGAAAAATTTTTTTATCAACATGAAGGACAAAATCATGTAGCAGTCATGGTGAGGAAGGAGAAACTGTCAAGATCCCTCTGTATTTCAGCACTTCTAATATTAAAGTTCAAAAGGCCAGCACCCCTTCTCTCATGGGTAGCAGATGCGTTGTCCCACCTTTAGCCTTCTGCTTTGGGGAATGGTCACTATGATCCTGAAGCAGCTCTGGTTTTATCCAGTGGGCTGGGTTTCCTTGGCACTTTTCAGTACGAGTCAAACGTAACAGTTGTGCTGATCTTACTCAGGCTGTTAGCTTTTGGCAGCAGGCAAGGGTAGTGCGTTCTTGATGGTCTACTTAGATTTGACATCATCCTTGGGTAGAACTGGACAGAGTGGATTGCGGCATCTGGATCCTGCCAAGCACAGAGCTGTATTTAATTAGCTCAATCTAATTTGGAAGGACCTTTGCCACACCTCGTGCTTGGTGAACACGCACAGCTCAGTGGCACAGTGCTGTCACTGTGCAGTTGTCACTGGGATCTGCGTCCTTCTGGGTCTCCACTAACAGCAGACACGATGGAAGCAATGAATAGCAGCAGGATGTTTTTTCCCCTTTTCTTGGCTGCAATATTACAGTTTTACTCACCTGGGATTAAAAAACTGTGTTTCAGTTTTCCATAACTTTTTCTGCTGCAGTTAAGAAGCTCGTACTGTGCTACTGGAGAGTACAGCTGCTTGTTTGCTTATACAGGGGAGATTTTCACATACATCAGACAGGCATTATATATAAACAGAGTTAACTTCTCCCCACTCTGGGTGCAATCAAGACATGTTTTTTTACTTTGTAAACCTTCTACAAGATTCTTGTTCTTTCTTGAAATGACACGTTTTCCTTTCCACCTCAAAGCGTAACACATCTTTCTGATTATTTCATGAATGATGGATGACAGGAGGAAAATTTAAGGAAGGAAAATCCTATAGTGTTGTATTTGGACCTTTGGACTGTGTTGCAGTTTACTGAAAAGCACAATCTGTTCTTTAAGGATGCTTATAAATAGTGAAGCAAGCGTGTCCATTGTAGTATGAGAATATCTCTAATTGTTTCCCCTCGATTTTGTGTTAATGCATCTAGACTGAAGGGCACAGAAGAGTGTATTGTATCCACTGCAAATAAATCAGTGCAATTAACTGCTGATATATGCAAACTGACCTTGAGAGCTAATACATGACTGCTTCTAATATCAGGAATCTAGTTTAGAACAGGGAGTACGGGGATCTGGCCTGGATCAATGAAGGAAATGTCTTGAACAAATTGGGTCCACAGAGGTCAGTCTTCTGAAAAACATAATTAAATTGGGCCTGAACTGGAAGACTCACACATCAAAGAAATGCAGTGATCAAATGATTAGGGGATGAAGGAAGAGGGAGGGCAGCAGAGAGGGAGAAAGGAATAGCAAAGAGTATATGAGACAGCAGCTTTAGATATAGTGTTTGGGAAGCCGAGAGTGTTTAGAGGCATAACAAAAAAGGAAATTTAGTCAAAGGCAGATCAACCAAAAAAAAAAAAAACCCAAAAAGCCCAAACCCAAAATGTTTGAAACAAATACCAGGATGTGTTGGCACCTGCTAGAAAGCAAAGAGCATGTAAGGAAATGAGGAACAATAAAGCATTCAGAAAGACAATATTAGGAATGCAACAAGAAAATCCTTGGGTAATGGAGCCTGTTGTTTGCAATATAAATTTAAATGCTGCGTATAGCAGCTAGCCACTCTTATCTGATTAGACTGTCATTCTGTGAGTAGCTGGTGAGCAGAAACTGTGAAGTGAAGCAGAATATATAATTGAAATATTTGGGGCTTATATATTTTATTTTATCACATGTTTTCCTTTCATTTTAATTTTAAGAGACTTGTTCTTTTTTGCTGACACAGTGCCAGTGCAAGGTGCTCTGTGGAGAGCCCTGGGGATGGAAGGCTTTTGTTTCCTCATAAATAAACATAGCAAATAAAGCAGCTATCCTCGTCTTGCCTTCCACTCACCTTCCTATGGTGTCACCTGGAAGACTTTCCATCTTCCCTGGAAGAAGGTCTCCGCAGAGCAGTCAGTGTCTCACAGGAAAATAGCCATACCTTGTATGGTTTCACAGTCAAAACCTTCAGCCTCATCAGCATGACTGAAATGTCACGATATGCTTGTACCACTGTTATTTATAAAGTAATAGACTTGGGTGCTCTTTGTTTACCTTCCAATGTTACGGTGATATTTTCAAGTTTTCATCACATTCAAGTTTTCTTCACAGCCAGGAGAGTCAGAAACATATCCACTGTGTATGAACTTACTACTGGTGAAAGCTGAGGCTCTGAGCTCTGGCTAAATCATTGGAGTAGAAGTATATGAAATGTCAGGAAAGAAGGCAAACCTTCTTGCAGGTACCTGGGGCAGCAGACAGGGCACCTGGGACTGGAGTTGCTTCACTGTGCACAGATATCCACTGCCTCTGACTTCTGTCATCCCTCCCGGCCTTGGGATGATTAGGAACCAGTGACTGAGCTAGAGAAAGGGCTGTCAAAGATGTCTCTTATCTGCAATCTCCCTTTCTGTGCAGTGACAACAGACTTCCTCATAAACTGCCTTTACACACAGGCAGAGTCTCCAGGTACCTTGCAAACAACTGATTAGTAAATAATTAGATTTATCTTTATCTTACGGGGAGAAGTTAAGGGAAACTCATCCAAGGAAATATATCAAGGCAGTGCTGAAGTAATCCAGGAGTTTGTATTAAGGCTGGATTTCTTTCCCAGAGGCACAGGTTTGCAGTCTCTCCTTTCATACATAATTACACAAACACTAGCCACAACACCTCATTTGTATTAAGTTGTACTGTAACGTGTCTTATGTGTGGAAACATCACTGTACAAAGAGAAGTTATGAGAGTCCAGAGAATTGAGTTTTCCAGGAGGGACTTGGTGAATAACTTTGGTCAAAACATTTGAGCCAGATTATGCCTCAACTTACTCACCTGTAAAAGTGAGGTAGTAGTAGTTTCTTCTGTAAGGTGCATTAAGAACCTGGTATGAAAGAACAGGTATTACTGCCAGAAGCCTATATGCCCCTTTCTCTTTTCTGTGCAGTGACACAGCAGTTTGGAATTATGTAGCTGTACAACTAGGTGTGACATTGTCTACAACTTTAAAAGCCCACTATTCACACAGTACAAATAATGGGAATAGTAAGTCCTCCAGAGAAACAGTGAATGATTCTCCTGCATGGTAATTGGCAACTGAGAGTGACTAGAAAGAGAAGATTTAATTGAAAAATCTATTTCTGCCCAAATAACTGAAAACCAAGAAATTACAGTAAAAAAGTTTACTTTTTTAAGGCTGAAGAAAGAGCCCAGAGGCTGTGGAGACCATGTGTTGTATCATGCACGGGTCATGCATTATCTTCTCAAACCTCCGCTGATTTCTTACGGAACCATAGGCCAGCCACAACAACGAACCAACGGGGTTTTATTCCATCTACAGGGGACCTCTGCTACAGGATGCTCATGGTAACACACTTAGGAATCCTAAACTGAGGTATTCAGCAAAAATTACTTTCTTTTTAATTATTTTTTTTTAGTGTGGATTTCTGTTTACCTTGCCCATGCTTCATAGCATCTCCAATTCTTTGCATGAGTCTTTCTGTGCCAAAGTCAATTTATGAGAAACATCAGAAAAAAGATCTTTTTGTATGTACGCTTTAGTTTTCCTACCAGTGCTTCTTTGAGTTGTACAAGAAAGGAAAACAGGTGTCCATATTGGAAATAAAGAATACTTCCTAGGGGTTATTGGACAGAGCCTGTCTCTAGGGCTAAATGAAGTGTCAGTTAAAAAAAAAAAAAAAGGGTAACAAGCCTCGATAAAGAGGAGAATCCCAATTTTAATTATTCCCCTTTTCCTCTGATATGGAGGGAAAAAAAATAAATACAAAGACTTTTATAAGAGTCAGGTTAAGCTAAGAGCTAAGAGAGCTATGAGAGGCTGCTGTTATGGCTCAGCTGAGAGGAATTTGGATTCAGATGGTGAGAACAGGCCTTTAGTTGTATTTACGGAAAGCAATAGGGTCTGTTGATGGACATTTATGTTTCACACCATAGGTAATATCTCTGAGAAGTGCTCCTGAGTACCGGTGCTGCTTCCCCTATGTGTACAAAATGAGTAAGAGATGGACTAAGTGGTAACTTCTCTATCATGCTGATAAAGCAAAATGCAGGATTGCTGTAAAGAACCACATAAATAAATGAACTAGTTGGCTAAAAATAGCGAAGGGGCTCATCTTAGCTGACTCATGAGTTTGTAAATGAAATCTGATGGAGACTGGTACACAACATTAAAATAGGCGGTAAAGGTCAATGTTGGGGGGCATTAAATTAACAAACAAAAATGAATGGACCTTCAAATGGTCTATGAGAAAATAAAACAACAAACAAACCACAACACAACCCAAGCAATTTCAAATTAGTGCTCCTGAAAATGCAGTTCTCATTTCCTGCGTGCCTTACATTGGGAAACCTCCATCCTCCACCAATGTGGCTGCACTGAAAAACTCGAAGAAACAGGTCGAATAGACACACTGTTGATACTGATGCTGTGAAAAGCCAGTATCAGAACTCAGTAGTCTTGGTGACCGTGAAGCAGGTATTCTTTATTGCAGCTTTGGATGCACACAGCATCGCTCCTCCTAATGTGCACACCATAAAGGGCTTGTTATACAGCTTATATACAAGACATATATGCATATTCATAGGGTTTCAAAGAAATGGTTAATTTTTCCATTATGAGAGCTAATTATCACCCACTCCCCAACAGACATTCTAATTTTTTGGTGGACCTCAAAGATATTTGATAGTCGTTTATTTCATTTACTCTTCATTACCTGAGCTTTTGGTGAACTTTAGCTTTTGTCTTGCTAAAAAAGCCAGGAGCTGCCTCTGCAGACTTAAGGCCTCCTCCTGTCCTTCTTCCTCTTCCTGTTCATTGTCCTTCCTTTCTCAGAGATAAGTTTTTTCTCCTGAGGTATCACAATGTGCTAATGCTGTAGTCCTTTAGGAGGAACTTTTCACGTCCTTTAGTTCGTTCCTTACACTTACTTGACAAGATTAACTAATACTTAACATGTTCACTTCAAGTTCAACACATCCCTGTATGGGCCTGTGGAATGGATTATTTCTCCCCAGGGCAGGAGCCACCAGGTAACTGCTCGGCTGCTTTGGGGCTTCTCTTACCCCACACCCACAGCTTCTCATCTGTTGGCTCAGGCAATTCAGGGACAGCGTCTTGCCCCTAAAGAAAAGCATAATTCCATGCAGCTGAAGTAAATGCAGAAAGATGCACATGCACACATCAAACGGGTGTTATCTCAGCTTGTCTGTTTAACCAAATGTCTACATGTGGATTTTCTAAACGGCCTCTTTCTCTTCAGGTTGTTTTTGTATGCTTACAAGTAACTGTCTGCTGTTTTAAATTTTGTGTGTATTCAAAATGCAGGCATGTAGTCAGGAAGTTTTAGCCCAAAAATCAGTCAGTTGAAGCCTGTGCTTTCCAGTCAGTGGAGGCAGAGTAATGAAAATACAGCTATTTTCACAGGTAAAATCATACTTGTCAAAAAAGATAAAAAGTGGCAATGATTGTTAAGATTATAATGTGACACAAGTTCTGGCTGGAGTTGGATATTTTTTTTCTGTTTTGGCCAGGTATTTTACCCACTGATACCTGCTATTAGTCCATGTTGTGAAACCTATTTGTGAGGTTGTTCAGATTTTAAGAGACAACTTTAGGAAAGGTATTAAATGAAGCATTTGCAATATTTGTTTTTAGTGTTTCTGAGATGTACTAATTTTGATAGAATGTGTTTGGTGTAGGTATTTGCGTAAAGTAGCATGATTTTTAATGAATGAGTCAATCAAACATGACTATTGGACTCATGCTACAGGACCAAATTAATTTAGTTACTACTATCAGCATTCAGGAATTAAAAATTGAACTATAAACTTCAGGACAGATACAAATGAAACTGACCTTGATACTGAAGGTAAACATCATTCTAGAATAGAAATTTCCATCTTCTGCAGCACTAGAGATTTAAGCTAATTGCTAAGTGGAATTTTAAGCCCATGTTTCTTCTGCTCTGTTCTTTTGCTCTGTCCTCTGTGTGTGCGTGAAGACTTTTCGCTCCCAGCTCCAAGTGGCAGGATGCCAGATCAGACAAGGTCTAGAGATTAGTTATAATGAAGTAGTGGCACCTGTTCCATTTGGGCAGCAACTCTCTTATTTTGTTAACTAGATCACTAAATAATACACCGGTTTGTGTGCCATGTTTGCAGAAACAGCAGCCCCCCACTATAACAGCAGTGTAGTTATTTTCACAGAACGGTGTTTCTATCTAGTGCCAGCTCTGTAAAACATCACAGAAACATGGACCTTCAAGGCCTGTTGAAGTGAACTTCCCGGTTCCCTCAATAGTTTTCTAGGTCTGCATCCTCATCGACATTTACATCCCTGAGCCATTGGGAATGCACTTTTCTGTGGAAACTAGTAGAAAATATGACTTCCAAAGGACGTCTGTCCCTGAGTGACCTACTCCTGAATTATATCAGGACCACAGAGTGAGCTTACTGCTTATAAAACACCAATGAACCTGTGCAGCTCAGACCACCTTAACAGGAGAGAGGACTGCGTCTTGTCTAACAAAGGCTGAACTTGGTTTAAAGCCTTTTCAGTGGCCAGGATATTAATAATATTTATCTTTTATGTGGACTCATGATTCATTATTTCCTTTGCAGAAGTCTAGTAAAGCTAATGAAGTCTCTCTCCTCTGCTTTCATGAAAATTACTGTATATTCTTGAAATGTATGAGTAGTAAATATTTCTGAGTATTTTGCACTTCAGAAGTGATGAAAATGTCCCAAATTTATTGTGGGAAAGTGCCAGACAGGCAGATGCTCAGAAGTACACAGAATGTGTTCACTAAGTTTCTCACAAAATGAATCTCAAAAGCTTGATTAATTTTGCACATATCTTAAAACTCAGTGGCTTATAATGATGGGCTTATTTCAGCAAAGTTCTAGTAAAACTGAGGTAGAATCTAACAGGCTTACACCTGGTTTTCTCTTGATTAAAGAACTCTTGCTGCATTTTGTAGGAACTAGGTAGAATGTGAGCACACCCTAGGATGTAAGTGCTCCAAGGTCACTAGGGCTATTAGACCCACATACTGCTCAGCAGCCAGAAGTTCGTATCTTTGGCAGGGAAGCTACAAAAGTGTTATGTTTCTCCTGGATGAAAACCAGTGTGAAAAATGAAAATCCTCATGTACTCACATATGTGAGCACATACACTTTTCTTTTAAAGCTCAAAATGTCCTTTCCTGGTGATGTTTCTATAATGCAATAAAGTGACTTTAGGAAGGAAGTTTGTACCATGTATTTCAAGAGGTGACCTAAACAGCACTGTTAGTAGCTTAACTATGTCAAACAGAAATAAGATGCTGGTATTTCTGACTGACTGGAATTTGTCCGATAAGATTTAGGGCTGCTTTATTACAGATGTTAAACCTTCACAGAAGTGTCCGAGGTTCCTTTTTTTTGGCCTAAGTAAAATTAAATGTGAAGAGCTGACTAATTGCAGGGCTTAACTGTGCTGGAACAGATTCACAGATTCACAGAATTGTAGATGTTGGACATTAGCATATGGATTTGTTCTTTTAGGGTGTATTGAAATTACTGCTTTTAACAAAAGAAATGAGATGCCTTAGTAAACTATGAGACAGTGAAGAATGAAAACATTTATCTGCATTAAAGCTGTGAGGCTCCCATACCAGAAATCATCCATGTTACAGCCCTGTACTTCAGCAGAAAAACTGCTGGGAGGTCAGAGCTTTCCCTACGAAATAGAGTAGGGTGAATAGAAGTTTGCGGTGTGTAAAGTAATGTTCCACTGTGTTCATAGTTTGATGATGCAAGGATACTCAAGATTGTAAGTGGATCACATCTGTTCTAGTGCTGTACCCTTGGATAAGTGCCCTGCTTCTGTCTGGGGAATGGTAAAGGAATTCAGTACAGTTACTACTTTAAAAGTGCTAAACAAAATCACTAGTGGCATGGAAAGGTCAGGAAAGAATCATGAACAATATAGAAAAGCTTCCAAAAATGCATGCAAGTAGACTTAAGTTTTGCCAATGAAAGATGGAAGAGACAGCTATCTTCCCGTGTAAGATATCCCTGCCTCAGAAAATATTAGGTTATTTCCTTGAGGATCTGTTGGATGGATTAAATAAGCCTTCACAGAGTGAGCCCTCCTGACAGTTGCCTTTCATGGATTATCCTTACCTCTGTTTTGGATGCAGTTACAACCAGTTTTTAAAGACTACAACCATAGGAGAAATGTTCTTACGTTTAAGACCATCCAATGGGTCAATATAATTTGGAGGTATGCACCTTCCTAAATACTATTCCTCTTCCTATGCTCTTCCTAAATACTATTCAACTAGAACTGCGTCCAGGGCTAGGGAGCCCAGAGCAGATAGGTCAGAACCCCAGCTGCTTGGAAAGGTGAAAACAAGAGAACAGCATTCAAATGAAGCAGACTGCATAAATGAGCCTCATGATAGTACTAGGGTAGTAAAATATTTTTGGTTGCAACCTTGCCATGGCTGCATTATTCAAGAGGAATTGTAGAAAGGGCAATAAATTTGTTACAATTCATCCAGAGTTCCTTTTTTTTTTTTTTTTTTGTTAGTCTGGAAGGAATTGTAAATGCTCCCCTTCTGTGATTTATAAAATGTAAGATGGCTAGAGAAGACAAGCACTTTGCATGTTAGAGTTATTAATTCTTTCCAATAAAACTAGCTCCTAAAAGTCTTAGCCATGATCTAAGTTGTGCTGTATGTAACGGTGATAAGCCACGTTACCCACAAGGCATGCAGCAACCTAGGCAAAGAGTCAAAGGCTAAACAAGAGTAGTGTTAGTTACCCTGAATTTCAGCTTGTAAGCACATGGGTGCATAACTGATTTTTAATGGCTGAACGGTCACACAGAAGCTCACAAGCCTAGCAGTGACTTAACACCCAATCCTCATTTCAGTGTAGGTAGCACTGAGGACAGAGTCAGATGTAGACAGGTTTGCATTCCTTGCTGCCACAGCCATCCCTTAGTGAATTAGGCACAAACACCTACCTATCCCACACAGGTTTTGGACATGCAATGGATTAAGGTGTAATTTTTGTCCTGACATGGTCTCAACCCATTTTATGTTTTGTAGATCAAACTGCTTCAGGGAATATGCATGAAATGTAACCCATCACTGCAGTCCTTTGAGCTTTGTAGCTCCGGGTAGAATTCCTAGTCACAGAGGTTCACAGAAAACAGAGATAAGAGAGGGTTAGGAAAAAGGAAAAGGGCTGCTCCCAGAAAAGAAAAATCATAATCCCCCACAGCACCTACAAAGCCAAAGCATATGAACTCATCCATACAACCCCTGGAAGTTGGGTCCCAGAGCACTTGGAGACAGTGGAATCAGAGCTGCTACCCATTCACCTCTCCTTTCTTTTTTTTTCCTTTCTTTCCCCACACCCCATCTGTGCACTGCAGCTATAGCTTATTTGTCTGACAGTTACCTTGTACTTGGTACTACTGTATGCAAAGGTTATTGGAATTTATATGCAAAGCTCAGTGAATACAGAATTAAAAATGCCTCAGAGACATTCCTGAAATGAGATGCCAAATCTCAGAAGTTATATCTTTATGAGGAAAATTTGAATACAAAACACTGAAGTTTACGACTCTTGCACATATTAATTCATACCAATCCATGTTATAAGAGGACTAAAGGGGATATTTTTTATCTTGGGCTGAGACAGGAACTCTTCTCAGACATCACCAGATTTACTGACTTGCTGTGAGAAATCTGCTTTATCTGGCTGATAGATACCTTTAAAATGTAAATCACAATGGTGAGTTTATCACAAGGCTACCGTTAGTAGCCTGTGAAGTGCTTGGTGTTGCAGGTCGCAAGACATTTTAGGAACAAGGTGAGCAAACTGGTCATCAAAACCAGACGCTAAACTTGACACTTTATTTTGTGTCTTACATGAAAGTTACCAGAACTGAAATCAAAATATTTTTTTACATACATCCATCCCCTTGGCAACTAGCAATTACCATGACTTTGTGGGAGAGTCTAGATTTCAGAAGATACTATTATATATAGCTGTACAGACTGATGAATTCTTACCTCATCTGTGGGCAGGTGCTTTGTCTGTCTGGAGAGAAAAAGGAAAATCAGCTGCCCTATGAAAACCTCAGATGTTGTCCTTAAGGAGTCCTGTCCATCTCTGTTCCCTGCAGTGGGGCATGCCCCTCTGGGTTTGTACCATCTTTGCTGTGTTGTGAACAGGTCACTGGTCTACCATGTAGAGCAGCCCAAGGCTGAGAAGCTTGAAATTATGATGCTGGCAACAGATCACAAAGGCTAGCAGTTTCCTCTGCAGACCATCAATATTTGCATTAACACCTTCAAATGCATTCAATAGCTGGGATGACAGCAACCACGGTATTTCCATCCTAGTACAGTTGTTACTGACTTGTCCTCCTGCTGGTAAAAGCACATACTGCGCTCTCTATGTCTTCCATGCACACATATGAGCACACACAAGCAGATGATGAGCTTTCAAGCCATCCACAGATTGTTTCCCCATCAGGGTTTACTTTGCCATTTAGATCTCCTGCTTCACAGCCTCCTCTCAGTGTTGCAGTCCCTATTTTCTGTAATTAACTTCTGTTCCTCCCCCTATTTTTTTTTTCACAAACGCTTTTCACTCTGATGCTTAGAGTTATCCGTCTCCCCAAAGCACTGTGATATTTAACAGCATCCGGAAAAAAATGTGGTTAGAGAATTGGGACACTTAAAGGAGACACAGCTCTTGTAAGTGTGCATTCACATTTTTGAATAGATATTCAGAGGGTGGGAATGTAGATGAGGGAGAAGCATGAAAGGGCTTATTACTAATTAACTGCATCTATTTCTCCCCGTTTAAAACTGCTTTTTGTTTATCATTTCAGCTGGTAGGGTAATACACTAAATTAAAGCTGCAGAACACAATTATAATTAAGATTCAAAAAGCCAATTGCCTGTTAGTAAACTATCAATTGATAATAATGTAAGGGATGTTTATAGCTCTTTGCTAAGTATGCCACAGATTTGCATCAATAACATACTTGCTAATCTACGAACATTTTATTCGGTAGCCTTTTATTTACTACTGAAGGTAAGATTACTCTCAAGCCATATTTTCTAAAAGTATTTAGCTTTCATCTTGTTTTCAGAGTTCAGCAAACACAGATGCTTCAGTCCTTTCCTCTCCTATGAAATAGTAGTAATGGTATATAATTTCTAGCATCACACCATGCAGAAAACCTTGCTAAAAATAGCATACAATACATAGTTCAGCACTTGTAACATCTTGAATTTCTACAGCTCATTCTTCCTGAGTCATCTCACTTATTCTGTAGAGGAGAAACCAAACCTCTGTACCCGGGAGAGGAATTGACCACCTTTGGGCAGAGCCCCAATCATAGGGCCTAGTTTTCACCCCTTTCACAGGGAGATAAGCAAGTTTAACCTGTTTAAAGAGCTACGAAAAATTACTGAAGGGACAGAGTTTGGTTTGAGTTTGGTGTGTGTTACTGTAGGATTAACTAACCTTTATAATTTCTTTTTTAATGATTTTAAAACATCTGCATGACTTTCATTTCAGCTGTGTGATGAAGTGTAAATAATTGCAATGTGACTTTTTTGTGAAATGTGGTTTTTGCATCATGCATTTACCAAGGTTTGAGAGGCCTCATAGTACTAATTATTGGAGTAATGATGAGACATCATGTGTACAGCAGTAAGAGAACCAGCATGGGCACAGGTGACTGTCTGCCATCCACCACTTAGGCACTGCAGGGGCAGTTGATGAAGCATGAGAGTGTCTCATCTTTTATTTCACCATGACTGCTCTTGAAACACAAGTGCCAACAAATGCTAAGCATATGAGCCACCTGCATGACTGAGAAGGGGTATGGTGATTACCAAGCACTGAAGATGGTGATGCGAAGTTACATGGGGAATAAGAGGTTAAATGGAGGTAAAATGGCCATGTTGGAAATTGCAGCCTGAACTGTGCCTGTAGCTACTACTACAAGTGAGGGGTTTGGAGTCTAGAACACACCGTCTTGGCAAAAAAGCGTGGGAGATCCTTTGCAAAAGTATAGCTCTTTGACAAGTCTTTCCTCAGTGGGAGAATGTGGGTTAAAAAATAATGATCTGCCCATTCCTCAGCCCTCCTTGATAGCAGGGTCTGGGAAAGGGAGATATAGAAAGAAAACAAGTTTACGTATGTCCCACATGTGTGGGAAGAAGGTCAGCGGACCTATATAAGAAGATATTCCCAAAACTGAAGCTGGGCTGCAACTTCTCCCGGCCACAATTGCCACTCTGGCAAGAACAAGTGGGCAGGATGCAAGAGAAGGCCATAGACACAGGTGAGGACCCTGTTGTCACTACGACAGAAAGGATTGCAGCATGAGGGCATCAGAAAGCTTGCCAGGAGCCTAAGGTAGCACAGGTTTCCCTTGCATCTCTTATCTTTGGAGCTAGGCAATGTCATCCTTCCCATGGGTTGGCTAGGTGCAGGGTGAATCCAGGTGACAATTATGCATATGATTTCTGCTTCCTATGGTGCCTACCATGAGTTTTATTATGGGGGGGGGCAAGTGGCTTGCCTCAGGACTGGACAGATAATTACATGGTCATTACTATACACATTACTGAAGGGTAAATATGCAGTTATTTTTATCCATAAAATCAGCTCTTTCAACCCTAAGACTAATTCCACATTATTATGCAACAGTATGTAATTACTATAAGACAGCTCCTACCCTCAAAGAAGCAGGCACTATTCCAAATGAAATCTTTCAGGGTTTTAAGTTAGCCATGCAACCTGATGGCAGGATATGTCCTCTACCAGCTACCCAATAAAGATTATAAAACGGCAGCTAGAAGATAGATAGTCACCAGACCCTTTTACCACGCATAAGCGCTAACAGTTCATATCCCATTCAGGTATGGAACCAAACCCACTTTCTTTCATTCTTTCAACAAAAAAATGCATTATGTGGAGAAATGTGTTCTATAACACTTAACTTTCTCATCCCAAAGTGCTGCTCACTTTCGGTTTGACTCCTGAGAGGAGACATTGCAAAATCTCTCTAGAAGTAGATCATAGGTGAAACGTAAGAGGAAAAGTAGCTCTATCATAACTGTTGATTTTTCTTGTAACTCTTCTCATTTCTTGCAGGTACTGTTGCGTGATTTACCATGGAAAAATTGCTCTGCAGCATCCTGGTGTTTGGAATGGCTGTCATGGTCAATGCTTGTCCCAAATACTGTGTGTGTCAGAACCTTTCTGAGTCTCTGGGGACTTTGTGTCCCTCCAAGGGTCTCCTGTTTGTACCACTAGACATAGATAGAAGGACTGTTGAACTCCGACTTGGGGGCAACTTTATTATTAATATCAGTCGACAGGATTTTGCCAATATGTCTGGACTTGTTGACCTCACTTTGTCTAGAAACACCATCAGTTACATACAGCCCTACTCTTTCACTGACTTGGAGAGCCTTCGGTCTTTACATCTGGACAGCAACAGGCTGCCTGACATTGGAGAGGATATTTTGAGAGGCTTAATTAACCTTCAGCATTTGATTTTAAACAACAACCAGCTAAGCAGCATATCTGATGAAGCCTTTGAGGATTTTTTGCTGACACTGGAAGATTTGGACCTTTCCTACAATAACCTCCGGAGTATTCCCTGGGAATCTATAAGGAAGATGATAAACTTGCACCAGCTCAGCTTGGATCATAACCTGATAGATTATATTACAGAGGGGACGTTTGCAGATCTTCAGAAATTGGCCAGATTGGATCTAACGTCCAACAGACTTCAGAAGCTCCCCCCTGATCCTATATTTGCCAGATCTCAAGTAATTCCATTAGCTGTTACCCCATTTTCTCCACCTTTGTCTCTCAGCTTTGGGGGCAACCCGCTGCATTGCAACTGTGAGCTGCTGTGGTTAAGGCGACTTGACAGAGATGACGATATGGAAACTTGTGCTTCTCCTCCAGGTCTAAAGGGAAGGTACTTCTGGTATGTACGGGAGGAAGAATTTGTCTGTGAGCCTCCTCTTATTACACAGCATACTCACAAGCTGCTCGTTTTAGAAGGGCAAACGGCCACACTGAAATGCAAAGCCATTGGGGATCCCACCCCCATCATTCACTGGGTGGCCCCCGATGACCGTCTCATTGGGAACTCTTCAAGGACAGCTGTCTATGACAATGGCACCTTAGATATCCTCATCACCACCTCGAAGGATTACGGGACTTTCACGTGCATAGCAGCCAATGCTGCCGGAGAGTCCACCGCAACGATTGATCTCTCAATTGTTCAGCTCCCCCATCTCAGCAATGGCACAGGCCGAGCAGCCCCACCGAAGTCCAGGCTCTCGGACATCACCAGCTCCAGCAAGTCTAATCGTGGAGAAACAAAAGGCCCACCAGAAAGGGCTGTCCTAGTGTCAGAAGTGACCACTACCTCTGCTTTGGTCAAGTGGACAGTGAGCAAATCAGCACCTCGGGTAAAAATGTATCAGCTGCAGTATAATTGCTCAGATGATGAAGTCCTGATCTACAGGTAAATTCAATTGCAGTTTTGTCCTCTGATGGTGATGGGGGAGGAAAGCAGGATAGGAAGTCTCTTAGGTCACTGATTTGACATTGAACTGAGGTAGCACTGCCACTGGTAGCATTAACAGTGCCTGATAAAATTGTGTTGTGTCTGTCAATTTATTTGTTGGCCTGTTCATCACTTTTCTAAGTCATCCATTAAAGTCTCTGTAGTATTAGTTTTCTAACAACAGTTGTTTTCAGCAAAATTTCCAATTCAGGAAAATAGTAGTTGGAAGCCTCCTTATTAGGCTTAACAAAGAAAGCAAAACTTGACAGGCTAAAAGTCAGAAGTTTCCCTTTCCACCTCCTGTAGGTGGGATTGAAACATACTACTGAGAGAGGAAGAGACGTGAGAGGAAGTTTCTGCTGTCTACCCATAACATAGGCTCTAATTATTCTGCGATTCAAGATTCAGGGTTGTTAGCAAGGGATTTTGCACCTATATGAAAAAGCTTGTTTCTTACTTCACTAACATCTGTTTTACACAGCTGTAATGGCTGAAAACTTCGAGTATTTAATGTTTAATGTCATATTAAATGCAGGAACAGATAGATAATTTCAAAAGCAAGCCCCAAACGTTCATTATGCTCCTCTGCTTCTACTACTCCTCTGACTTTTAATGATGTAAAGCAAGAGTAGTGGTGAACCTAACTGTGAAAAAAGAAAAAAGCTATAAATGTTAGGGATTGAAAATGGGTAAGAAACTTCTTAACAGTACAGGAAAACAGCGTTACTCTTTTTTGCTTCTGTCTTGGAAGAATGATTGATGTAGTATGTTCATGCTAATGATGAGTCCTTAGAAACTACACTTCCCTGACTTTATATTGCAGAGGCAGCAGTATCAGATATACTGAGCTGAAGTCTGTCTTTGGATATATGTGAGCTACCAGCAGAAGTCAGACTCTCAGGGCAAGGCAGAACCAAACACATAAACTCCTATAGCTGTGCAAGCATCCTGAGACCAGTGGAGAAAAACTGTATCTGGTAAATAATGGGATTTGTTTTGAGTCTAAGAACAAACTCTGCCCAAAATATAATCGAAGCCATCAATTTTCTCAGTAGGCTTGGTGGTGTTATCTGCTGGTCTGCAGACTAATGTGAGCTGCAGTGAGAGCCAAGGCACCAGTCAGGTCAGGGTACTCAGCCTCCAGATCCCAGAACAGACCTTCAACCTGAGAAAGTAAAGATGAGAGGTAGTAAATAATCATGTGACATTTTTCACTCATCCTTCTCCTACAATGACTTCTAATTTTAAAAGGTTTGTGGTGGCTGAGGTTCAGAACTGAATGTTTAGTTGACATGGAAAAAGTTTTGTGTCAGGTTTACTTTTTCTTTCAGGCTGTTGTAGAACAGAAATAATCAAGTGACTGATTTAACTATCCAAGCTTACTTTTTACTGAAAGTTAGAATATTCACCAGCTAGTTCAAAGTATGTTGCTTTAAAAGGATATTTATTCAAATATCGAAAAAAAATCTGAAGAAATTGTTCTGTTAACTTCCATTCCTCAATTTTAAAAATACTTTGAAATAATCAGATCAATTAGCAGGTGCAAATTATTATCCTTGCTCTGGCTCATATAGTGTGGAACTTGTGTGTTAGCTTTGGGACTTGAAACTATGTGGCATTAAGTAGGACAGAAAGATAAGATAAAACTAAGTAATGATAAGTAATAGCAGTAGAATGAAAGAAAACATGCTAGTGGCAGTTTTTCCTGAGGCAAAGCTTTTGGCAAACGTGCAACAGCATTTAAGATCTTGAGTCCAGTGGAAGTCTGAGAAAATCTTCTGAAGAATGTGTGTAGTCATATGTCATTGTATAGTGAATTTGGCCCAGTGAACAGGAATATCCCTGCAACCAGAAAGAGATGTTAGCAGGGGTTGTCAGGAGTTGGAAGTGATTGTATGTGTTGATTTGCTGACAGTAAATAAAACAAACAATGCAGAAGCTTATCCTGTCCCCAGTGCTGCCTCTCAATGAGGTTTTGGCCCTTTGCTGCTTGTTTGTGGCTCAGTTTTCCAGAAGCACAGTGAGGACCATATTATTTCCATAAATCTCCCATTGGGCCTTTTTGAGTATTCATTGATGATGCATAGCGCTTTTCATTCACAGCTCTCAAAAGCACTTCACCAAAGAAAACAAATTTTATTTCTCTTCATTTTGCACCAGGAAAAAAATGAAGCATAGAAAAATGAAGTGAATTGTCCAGCACCTGAGAGTTAATCAGTGACACTCATAATATCAAAACCAGTTTTTATGACTTTTAGCCAGGGAACCACTCAGTCCCTTAGAGATAATTAACTAAAGCTGTTTGCTTTAATTGGTCAGATGCATGTCACTGCAGTGAGCGTGTAGAAAAACCTAAGGGAAAAGGATTTCTACAATGCTCTACTCTATAAAATGCTGTCTATGTGCTAAATGGGATGGGATACTGCTTAGCTGCTAAAATGATGGGCACTTAATATACATTAAGATACATCAGAATGTCAGGACTGAGGCACACTGGCTGTGGTCAACTTGAAGGGATCCTGCCTCTAGTAAATACGCTTCATCTTCTGCTTAGAATTTTTCATGAATGTTGCATTCACACTTCCATCCCGACTGTGGTGGTCTTCTTGCAGGAGTTGCAGGTAGATCAGAGGGGACTGTGATGGGGTGCAATGGCCCCCTGAAAATGCAAAGGTATGGGAGATCATGGCAGGTCTTTTCTGTTGGGCCTCCTTATTTCGCTGAGCTGAAGTGGTATCAAAGTCTAAAGTTTGGCTCTGGGTACACCAGCACCATCATGAAGATTAGCAAAAGGAACACTGTCTGCTTCCCCTATCTGACCTTCCCTTGTACCATCTGAAGGTGCACAGGAGGTTCCATCTGAACATCAGGAAATACTTTTTTACTGTGATAGTGACTGAGCACTGGCACAGGTGGACAGAGAGGTTGTGGAGTCTCTATTGTTGGAGATATAAAAAAGCTATCTAGACATGGTCCTGGGCATCTGGGTCTAGGTGGTCATACTTGAGTTAGGGAGGTTGAGCCACGTGACCTCCAGAGGTTTCTTATAACCTGAACCGCTCTGTGATTCTGTAATCTTGAGTGTCACTCAGGCAAGCACTTCCTTTGATATTGAGCTAATCACTGAAGATATTGGCAACTGCTCCTCCGACAATTTTTTTGTTGCATTAAAGGATACCCAGTTTGTCGTTAGAGGTCCGGTTATGTTCCGTACACTGAACTACCACAGTTCGGATGAACCAATAATGAAGGACACCTTCAGCCTAGTTGCACTTATTGAACTACCACGATCATCTCAAAAGAGTTCACTCACATTCAGTAACAGCTAGCACAACTAGCTTAATAAAAGTGGAATTTATTGAAGTAGCAGATGCAGATTCTTTAGATTGCTGGTGATGAATACACGGACTGCAAGGCACTTGTAAATACTAAAGATCGTAGCTAATAATGCATTATAAAGTACATGCTATCTAAAGTATATATAGTGACTGCAGAGATTTCTAAGTTTCCCCACAAGGCACTTAACATAACTAGGTGTATATATCTTACCCAAAGGTGTCCAAATGAGGGGGGAAGAGACACTCAGCCTGTCAGCTTGTCCTAGAGATCAGGATGGTACACAATGGTTTCTTTTCTAGCACTGGTATCTTCCGTAGTGATGGTATATTCCCTATGTGATGGTATCTTCCTGTATAATACAGTTTGCAAAGGCTAGAGCCCAGTGAATTTGGGTATGCTTAGACATTTAAGTGGGTTTTAATAAAGCATCGTTTCCATTCTTAAATCCTTCCCTATAGTATAAATCACCCTTAAACACCCATCAATGATAGTAGACAGGTTTGTACCCATCACTTTTAGCCAAGACCAGAAGTCTGTTGCAAAACACGTGACTGAAAATCATTTACCTTAAGGAAAAACATGGAGGAACATTAACCAATGTCCAACAGAGAAAGAAATGGAAGAAGACCAGAGATCTGCAAAGCAATGTCAGTCTTAGTGTTAAAGGAGCAAACACTGGGAGACCTGGTCAATCATAAAAGTTCTACCTGTTCCTGGGGAAGTTACGAATATATTTTTCTCAGTCTAGACCCTCAACAGCAATTAAGAGCATCTGACTTATGATTGGGCACTAGCATAATTAATTTAGTATAAGGGATTGAACTGAAATATAAGAGTCTGGAAAATAGTATCTTTGGGCCTCAGTTTCTCATCTGTAACCTAGAGTGACAGCACTGCCTTGCTCCATAGTGACAAACACATTAGAAAAAGCTGTGGAATCAGGGGCCCACATAAACAAATAGGGAGACTGTTGCTTTGAAGACATTGTGTGGTCTGCAGCAACAGGGATAGTCATGAATGATTAAGATGGAGAGTTATGTAACTGCAACACTTGAAGTCAAGCTACGCACCCGGGGATAGAGATTGTATTTTTTAATGTGTAGAGCACCTTACATGATGTGGGACCAAACCTCAGTTTTGGCCATCGAGCATTGGTGTAATATATAAATTCACCACTATTTCCAAAGATGAATAAATCTGCAAGTGTTTTTTAGAACTTCCCAGGTCATACTGAGCCTGCTGGCTGTGTTCTGAATTAAAACATTGATGCAGCCACTTAAAAATGTGCATCTGAAGTACAACTCTGCTGTTAGATTTATGAGAGATTTAGGTCTGTTTTATTTTGTGGTGTTTCATACTAAGAATGATAAAAACAACTGTATAAATTAAGAATTACTGTAGCACTATAATGTCCCNGAGAAAAAAGAATATTTTATATATCTCTGAAAGCTTATTTTTCCATATATATTTTATGTAGCAGGCAGTCTAAGCATTAAAATAAGAATAAAAGGCTCCACATCTCCAGTCTATTTAAACAATGGCACCATGGATTTGATTGCTTAAACAATATAACAATGATTTATATTTGCACAGCTCCCTTTACTGCAAGTGCTTTACCGACTGGCTGAACAGAGATCACTGCGCCAACCACTGCTATCCTGTCACTTCGTAGTTAAATATTAGCTTCAGTTTGGCAGTCAGGTGAAAGTGCAACTCCATTTTATGAGCAAAAAACCGCCTTCAGCATTTGTACTTATGGGTACTTTAACCTAGGTAGGAAGTCATTAATTGAGTTACCCACAGCATAGTGGCATAAACATACCCATGCACTCTTCTAGTTAATTGTGTGTCAATAAGAAAATGTTTTATGACTAAGGTGGTGCAAACTTCAGAAATACCTCAGTCCTGTAAGGATGTTCCTCAAACAGCAGTGCCACAGTGAACATAACATCATGTGTCGGGAGATGCTCTTATTGCGTGGAAGTCTACCAGCTAAAACCTGAAAACAGAGGAAGACCTGGTCTGTTGCTGTTAGGGCAAATAAACTCTGCATCCCGATGCCATAGTAAAACATGATTATGTTATTTTTTGTCAGTGGAAAGTTAGAAATACGTATATTTAGTAATTTTATAAGAGGTGGAGGATTCATTTATTCAGAGAGGCCCAAACATCTATCCTTACTCATGCTTGGGGTGGTGGGTTGATACTGGTGAAGACTCGTCGGTAACTGATTACCGCTCTTCTACCCCTTCTTCCTTTCCACCCATATCCTCAACCTGGCTAGGCAATGACCTTCCTCTATGGCTCGCAGCTGGTGCAAAAGCCCTACTCACCCACAACACATGAGCTGAGCTATTCTGGTTGCATTCTATCCAGGATAAAAAAACCTTGATTTGATCAAAGCATTTATATATTTAAACACGGAATAAAACAACCATTGGGAGGAAGGACATCACATGAAGACATTAATCATCCAGTATTCATCATTTGTATTTGACAGGTTGAGACAGCAACTGCATAAAAATAAAAACCTGAAGTCACAGTTCCTAAAGGGAAGCAAACTTTATATAGCAGAGCAAGGGATATTCTGACATGAACATTTGGTACTTTAGGTCATCTCATCCGCGAGTGGTTTGCAGCAGTAGTGTGGAAAAGTAGACTTCTCAAGGACCCTCAGCAAATGCAGGCTTGCTGAAAAGGATCATACATAGTGAAGAAGGTGCTTCACAAAGCACGTATTTTGAGACTGTGGGGTTTTATTTGCTTCTGCTGAAAAATTTTTCATCTAGTCTTTTTATTTTGTCTTTCTTGATGCTTCCATTAAGAAGAATGGTTCCATTAAGACAAAATAAAAAGAAAAGCTAGATGAATTATTTATTTTTTAAGTTCAGAGACAGAGAAATACAAGGACAATGGTCTAAGGGTAGACTTGATGGCGGTAGGTTAATGGTTGGACTGGATGATCTTAGGGGTCATTTCCAGCCTTAAAAATTCTATGATTCTATGACAAAGGGTATTTTAGGATTGCTTATTTTTTGTTGGCTTGTGTTGGTTTTGTGGGTTTTTTTCTTTTGTAAGATGAGAAATCTTTTAAAAGATAAGAAAGAAAATGCAGTGAAAATGGCAAAAACTACACATATTACCAAGTAGTAATTTCCAGTGAAGTGAAAAATAGTAATACAAATTCAGAAATAAAAAATAAATATAATATTATTAAAATATCAAAAATTAAAGGTAGATTTACATCTTAGTATTGTCACTAAAGTTGTCTTAGATTGTTGTGGCAAACTTTCATCCACCTGATGCTTTTATGGAAGCTAATGAGAAATTCATTGGTCAGGGCCAGTCCAGTTCATAAGGAGCACAAACAGACCATGCAAACTCTAACCAGAGCAATATTTTCTCCCTTGATAACGAGCCACATTTCTCTAGCTTGGAGGCATTTACATTTCCTTCAAAATTTAACAGCTGTCAAAAACATTTAGTGAGGTATATATAGAGGTTGCGTGTTACAACTTTACCTCCAAGCTCTGCATCAGGAGCGGAATACAAAGGGAAAGAGCCGGATTCTTAGCTCATGTTGCACTGCTGGAGAATAACCTCACCAAATCCTGTGTGGAAAGGAAACCAGAACTGATTTTTCAGCAAAAAACAGCAGCACTCCCGTTTTTATCTCTGCTGTTAATTATTTATTTAGCTCATCAAAGGCTCAGCTTTTTCACTTGGGGAGAATTCGGGAAGCTAATGCTCACCCTTAACATCTGCCACAACCCCTCTTAGCTGCTCCAAACACAAATACCGGAGGCTGTCCCTACCCATCATTTCAGTAACGAGCATCTGATGCCAAAATGAACTGTTGAAGTGAGATTTTGATTAAGCTTCAGGTGAGTCAACAATGTGATGTCTATATGAAAAGTTTTAACGTATTCTGTTTCATACCAAGCCCAGATATTAAGAAGCTGTTGCACAGCTCCACAGTTAGCACTGTCTTTCATGTTTTAAATCTAGGGCAGGCTTACAGCAGTTCATGTGCTGCTTGGTGCAGAAACCGCTGTTGTCAATTGCAGACTGCTTAACTGTAATCTCTCCCATGCCATTTATAGTGGTGCAAAGAACTAACAGTACTGACAAACTATAAATATAGAACCATGGTATGATGAAGAACTATAAATAATACTAACTTAATAAAGGTTAACTGATGAAACTCTTGACTCAAAGCCCTTAAAAATTACTAGCCACCATTGACTCTGATGGACTTTGGTTCAGCCTGAAAATACTGCATTTTAGGGCTTAAAATTATTTTCTAGAGGGGCTGATGAAGGAAGAAGAAGGTTAAATAGTTTGCTCAAGGTAATTTGGTAAGCTAGTAGGAAGAAACAACATGCCTACAGTACCACAGCTGGGAGTAGTCTTGATTTAACTTTCAGTGTGTTCTTCCCCACATTTCAAATTTGGTAATTTCCCCTTATAATGTTGTGATATATGAGAAAACACAGCATGCTTGGTGTTGTTACTGTCATTACAGGTAGGTTATAAATCTGTTTGACTTGAGAAAGGCATCTTCGATAGTATCAAACTCAGATCTGGAGTGTTTTGCGATCGCATACCTAAGCAGCAGAGGTGTATTGTCTCCTTAAAGGAACAGTGAAAATGACGAGGCTTGATTTCCACTGCAGTTTCTATGTGTAATGCGCATTTAAGCACCCAAGATTTTCCACTTGATGCATGAATTTTCACTTCTTCAGGTGGTACCTGCAGCAGGTTCCCAACATTCCTTGTCTCTCCTGTGCCAATCCATTGAGTTCCAGGTGGTGGCAGAGACCCATTCTCATCCCATCCTCATTTTGAGTAAAAGCGACTGGACACTTGGGTCCTTGAAAATAAAATCACTGGCCACGGAGGGTGACAACTACTCCTAGCCTTTCTAAATCTATATCTGAGGATTTCCACCCACCCTTCACTTCACCCTTCATTTTAACTGGAACACCAGCAATCCAGGTAATCTCCAGACTACTAAGAAACCTCCTTTGAGAGTGGTAACCTTATAGTAAAAAGTAGTGGCTGAAAACTACCTGCTTGAAGGAGAAGATGATTTATTTTTATCCACAGGTGTTTCTCAAGAGAGTTATAAATACAAAAGAAAAGCTTAAAAAGCATGTTTTATTTCTAAAACATATCGAGTTCCTAAAATTTCCCTTGCCAGTTTGATAGCGGTGTGCTTAACTTAGCTCCCACTTGCTCACGTGCAGGCTCCAGGCCGTGGGTAGGTGTGAGAGGGTGCCTTGACAGCTCCTGCCTCCCCAGCCATCTGACACCCTACCCTGTACAGCTCTCATCTGAAGTCACAGAAAGCCTTTTTACCTCTTTGATTGGGGGTTTTTGTAGCAGGAACTTGGAGGAAGGCCCCTTGCTTGCCCTGATACTCCTTGCCTCTCCAGTGCTGACCAGTTGAGTTCTGGCTGCAGGCAATGTTTTGGGGTTCATGCAACAAATTATGTTTAATTTTTTTATTCGGGGCTATTTTATCTATCAAATCCATGAAACAGGACAAGGAGAATGGTGACGGCAGAATAATTCAAAGTTACAAACACTATTTCACTGCAATAGTTGCAAACTCACCCATCTAATTGCTTCTTGTGAATTCCCTATCATACCCTCTCTCTTTCACACAAGGCCTTCTACTTGTATGCCCAGGTTGTTTTCAGAAAAACTGCATTTTTTTGCACAGTGGTTGCAGTGGTGGTTTACCCTGACATGCGAGAGCATGTTAATACAGCTTATTTCCTTAGGGAAAAGACTTTAGACTCATCATTTGAAAATTACAGAGCTGAAAAAGACACAGCACTGGGGGAAAAAATGAAAAAAAGAGAACAATATAGAAGATTAAATAAATTATATAGTAAGCCTTCATTAGCTTTAGATCTTACAAGCCTGGTTTTTTTTTATTTGCCTATAATAGATTTTCTGAGCAAAATATCTGCAGTGTGAGGAAAAATAATTCTTAGCAGGTGATCCAGTTCAAGATGAATGCAACATTTGTTTTTCATTTAAACCTGTTTTGAGGCTGCTGATTGTAAATAATGTTAATGCTCTGGTCAGAGAAGGATGAAAGAGGAGGGTTTCAGACAAGTTGAGGAATCTTAAACTTGAGGCAGAAATCAGATTCATGCTCCATGCCAGTTTTTGAGTGTTTTTAATGAAATGTGTAGTACAAGAAAGTAATTTGTAGTGGTTTGGGTTGGTTTTTTTTTTTTTTGTTCTTAAAGGGCACAAAGGTAACGTAGCTCAAATTTTCAATGGTAAAAGAAGAAAATGCAAGGTAATAGATGTCTTTGAAAACGTGATATGAGTTATTTCAGTGTCACTTTCCCCTCACACATCTGTTTTTCCGTTCTGAAGGCAGTACAGACGTGTACCTTGTAATCCATAAACTCTAATAGGTCCATGAAAAAAGGTAATCCAGTCCTAGATGAAGATAACCTGCCAATACTACAAAGTAAAGGAACCTTGAAAATATAAAGCAACTGAGACATTTTTATGTCTAAATGGAGACTTTCTGATTTTCATAGCGGAGAAAAATAAAACATCCCAGCTTTCAGCCTGATCTGCCTCATTGCCACGGCCCTGCCTACATCTCAGACCCACAGTGTGTTCATATTAGGTCCCCAAGCATTTGACAAGGATACATCAAAGTGACGCTGCCTAGAAAGGAAACAGGAATTGGCTCCAGCGTTAGTCAGAGGGCACTGTGCAGTGACCCAGGTGCCACAGCAACCGAGAGGGCTGCTGCACTGGTGCTGAGCAAGAAAAGAGAAATGCTTAGCTTGGCACCCTTGGATGGGAAAGGGCTCTTCCCCCAGATGCTACAGACATGGTTTTGAGTGGCCAAAAAGCCTCTGTAGGTGACAAAGTAAGGCTGTACCATAACCCTCTTCTGTTCAGCTGCTCCTAGTTTACAGATTAGTTTAGGTGTGAATTTGTGCTGAATTTGACCATCTGTCCTCCCTTCCCTTCCCCTTGCATCATTTTGAATTTGCCTGGGCTTAAATTTTGTAATATCACATAAGAATTTACTTCATTTTTTGAGGGAAAAAAAAAAGACCTCTTTGCTCAACCCAAACCCCCCCTTTTTTTTTTTTACTTTTTTTTTTTTCTAAACTACCTGTTTACTTAATCTACTTGTATTGTGGAATTAGTTTATATGTAGATAACCCAAATCGTGCTCTGAATTCTTCTCAGAGTGGGGATTGCATAGGCACTAGTTGCCCGATAGACATATGGGCAGCTGACAGCATCAAGGCACCCCACCAGCAGCTCTGTCGTCTGGCAGATTGCCTCAGAGAGTCAGGCTTGATGAATCAGTCCTTCTGCCAGTGCTGGGAGGGTGGGGGATGCCTGTGCCTCTTCTCCAGAAAGCTGCTGCAGAATGAGAAAGATACACGGCAGTGATCACTGAGCATCCCCGCGTGTTGTACTGCAGAGCTGGGATGGCAGCAGCTAAGTGAAATTAGTCTTGCTAATTTGAGTATGGAGAGGCAGAATTTCAGCTTGGTTATTCAGGGACAAGGATGGGTCACTAGCTTGGTGCACTCTGCTGCGTGCAGAGGTTCATGGTCTGGGAGTGGCGTGGGGAGGAATTTGACAGCACTGCTAAGGTTGGGCAATGGGAGAGGGGAGGAGAAATCAAGGTGGTTGGCTTGACACTGTCCTGTCTCTCTGTGCCTCTTCCCTTACACCTCTAAAAGGCACCTAGATGTTTGCCTAAGCTGAGCAGACAGTAGAGCCAGGAGGACCCCTGCTTTGCTCCTCCACACCTTAATTCTTGCAGCCTCCTCTGGTTGCCATGTCAGACAATGATGTGACAGTGCCTTGGTCTCTGAGCAGGTGGCCGGAGGAATCATAGAATCACAGAATGCGTTAGGTTGGAGGGGACCTTTAAAGGCCATCTAGTCCAAACCCCTCTGCAGTAAGCAGGGACACCTTCACTAGATCAGGTTGCTCAGAGCCTCATTCAGCCTGACCTTAAATATCTCTGGGGATAGGCCTCCACTACTGCAACCTGTTCCAGTGATCTACAACCCAGAAGGACATTTTCTTAAATCCAACCTAAATCTCTCCTTTTCTAGTTTAAAACCATAACCTCTCATCCTATTGCTCCATGCCTTTGTGAACAGAATGGGCACTGTGAAAGGAATCACCTTCAGATGTCTGGCTCCTCCTGTCCAGGTCCTTGTACCACCCAGGGTGTTTGCTGGTGGCTGGCTGAGCAGGGGGCAGTGACAGCCCCATCTTCTCTGGGTAGTGTTAGGCAAACCCACTGCACCCTCAGTAATGAAACTACAGTCTCTCAGCTGAAGAAACAGTGCAGAAGTACCTGTCAGATGCTTGTGGCTTGCATGATTTGCTCAGGGAGATGAGCAACATGGAGGATAGAAGACAATATGTATGGCTAGTGGTTTAAATTCTGTTTACTTTCTCGGGGAACACTTAGTGCCTTATGAGGTGAAGGACTGCTTGCAAGGGGAAGGATGAAATAAACACTGGGCACACGATTCATGCCTATTAACAAAAGCCCGAGGGACAGTAACAGTCCCATTTCAGGGCTCAGTATTGCACCTTTGTTCAACCTCAGGTTTGAATGGGATGGAGAGGTGGTGAGACCTTGTGATGTACAAACTATGCCTAATGGAAGCATTCAAGGTTTTAGCTGTTCAGGGTTGTTGTTTTCTCCACTAAAGCACAATATTGTTGTTTGTTTCACCTTTTCTCTTTGTTTTCCCCATCTAGGCTCTGTCATAGTAGATAATTACATTGGCTCTGGTTTAATTAACTAATTATGCCAGAGCTGGAGTATTTTTCAGAGTAAATCCTTTTAGTGACGTGTTCTTAAGCAGCTTCCATTTGGGTTTCTCGTAGAAATTGGGTTTCTTTGTGTTCATTCTGTGGCAGCACAGGTGTTTATAACTGGTTTTGTTGAGGTTTATGAATATGCTGGGTGTCCAAGTGACGTGAAAGGAAAAGCATTCTGGAGGGCAGAGGTGGCACACTTCTGGGAGTAGCACACTGACAGGAAGCTTCCTGAAAATTTAGTTGATACTTTGCTTTTTGTATTCAAAATAGCAAAAATATTACAGCATTAAAAATAAACCCCAGAATTTTAACCTTCATATGAATGTCTTTGTAGGACACATTTTATCTAGCAAGTGTAAAGCTTTTTGAATTTGGCCTCTGCATCTCCAAAGAAACAAACAAACAGGCAATTCCCTTTTGCTTAGTGGGGTTACTCTGTCAGCATATAAATCTTGTTCCTTTTTCTGGCTGTACTGGAGGCAAAGATTTAGGTGCTCATTGAGTTTCTGAACTAGGGGTTACAGTTGAATGGAACCAAAGCTATGTTTAGATACCTGCTGGTTTTTTTTTCTTGAAAAAAATGAAGAAGACAAGGACTCAAAGGAACCTGAAGAGGCTGAGCCAATGGGCTGAGACCAACGGCACGAGGTTCAGTAAGGCCAAGAGCAGAGTCCTGCACTGGAACATAACAACCCCATGCAGCACTATAGGCTTGGGGCAGAGTGGCTGGACAGCTGCCAGGCAAAGAAGGACCTGGGAGTGCTGGTTGACTGCAGACTGAATATGAATCAGCAGTGTGACCAGGTGTCCAAGAAGGCCAAAGGTATCCTGGCTTGTATCAAAAACAGTGTGCCCAGCAGGTCTAGGGAGGTGATTGTGTCTCTATACTTGGCATTGGTGAGGCTGCACCTCAAGTACTGTGTCCATTTCTGGGCCCCATGCTACAAGAAGGATGTCAGGGTCCTGGAGCGTGTTCAGAGAAGGGCAACCAGGCTGGTGAAGGGTCTGGAGGGCAAACATTATGAGGAGCAGCTGAGGGAACTGGGGTTGTTTAGTGTGGAGGAGACTGAGAGGAGACCTTATCGCTGTGAATGATGGTCTCTTCAGCCAAGTGACAGGTGACGGGACAAGGGGAATGGCCTTAAGCTGCACCAGGGCAGGTTCAAATTAGATGTCAGGAAGAAATTCTTCACCGAAAGAGCTGTGGGGATGTGGAACAGGCTGCCCAGGGAGGGGGTTGAGTCACCATCCCTGGATGTATTTAACAGACGGGTAGATGAGGTGCTTAGTGATACAGTTTAGGAGAGGACAGGTACGGTTTGACTCAATGATCTTAGTGGTCTTTTCCAATCTAGTCACTCTGTGATTCTGTGGGTAGCACAGAAAAGCAGACAAGGAGAGCTGCTCCTTGACCTGATGAACACACACAGTAGTAAGATTTACGTTGCTGCAGTGTGGAATAGTTACATACGTTTTTTTCTGTAGTGCCTAATTCCGGAAAAATCCTACAACTTCATGTCCAAAATACATATAACTTTGTAGTTGTGATAGCCAATCACACTTCCTATTCTATAGCTGTCCATTTAGCGTCATTAGATGCTGCTGAACTACTGACGGTGGTATTAAGCAAAGTCTCAGTATGACTGCTCTCACTTCACTGCTCTCACTGTGCACGTGTGGGGTTGTGCTGTGGACAGTTTTCTTCTCTCTTGGCACCTCTTGGATGTAGCGAGTCACAGTAACAAGGCCAGCACTTTGATGAAGTATTTGGGAACCTGAATTTACTATGAGCGCAATCAGGATCACCTTACAGCTGCATGGAGCTGAGAAGTTTTCAGCTTTGCTAGTCATGGGACCCCACCTCCTGACACAGTTTGCTGGTCCCCACATGTCCCCAGTTCAGACTGGATTGTTAAGCTTCATGTCTATCACATGGAGAAACTGTACAAGTCTGTGCTATGTTAAAACCTGTTTTCTACCCTTCTTTGTGAGATTTCAGTCCAGAAACTTTCCATGTTTTTAGAGTAGCAAAGGGAGTCCAGAAGAAGCCATAGAACCAAAGTCCTTCTTCTTAGAGAAAGTCTCTGAGGACATGATCTGAAAGTGTTTTCCTAGGTTTTTTCATTTTCCTTTCTTCTGCTTAGCCCTGGTTAACCTTGATGACAGGGAGGCATATACTCAAAACAAGTCAGTTCCCAAACTAGAGATGTTTATTTTGGGGAAATTTTGAAGCTAATGCCTCAGTTTACCCAAAGCAAACCTTAATCTACCATATAATGGGGCTGAACCACAAAGTAATTAGTTGCTCTTTACATTGAACAAGGAGCAGATTTAAAAACTAATTAAAACAATCCACACTAGTTGGTCTCATAGTCACTGCAGCAGCCTGCAACATCTGTCTAGCACACCCTCTAACCGCCTGCTTCTGCAATGGCTATGAAGACACAAACCATATATCAATTCAGTTTTATTTTCTAGCCCTGTTTAAAATGTAACAAACCCTGGAATATCTGTCTCATGGGACATTCCAATATTGCAACATCTGTTTCTGTCAAGGATCAGGCTGAAAATTCTCCATAACAGTTGCTTTGCTTATGGAAAGAAAACTTTAAAAGTATTTCATTTGGAAATGTGGAAATGTTGCTATCAATCTCTTTGTGGATGTTACAGCTTTGGGACTGACAGCCTCATCCCCACCATACATCATGCCCCTTGAGGAATGATTCTTCTTCTAGAAGCAAAGCTCCCTAAACTGTCTCATTCATTGCGCTTTTCCCTCACCACAGAGGTCTTCCTTCCCCACATATTGTCCCCACTGTCAGTTCCTGCAGGGACAAAGGCATGGTTGGGGTATACGAGGAGAAGGGGTGGCAGTAGGAAAGGGGCAGAGGACGTGGAGGGTAGCACAACAAGGGCTGGAAGCAGAGCAGCCCTCAGGTGACAGAGAGAGAAAGAACACTCTTCACAGCTTTAGCTTTCATTTTAATTTTGCTGATGAAAGACAAGAAAAAAAAATGGATCTAGCAGAACCCTCTGTTTTACCACAACAAAGGTTTTTCATTTGAGGTACCTGGCCAGCTTTCCTGTCAGAATACCAAGGTTTTGCTAGATGCATCTATTGTTAGTGCCTGTAAGCGCTTTGAACACGTGGTCCAAAAGTCATCCAACTACTGCAAAATACTTGTGCACTTTGCACAAGGTCCCTCAGGGGGGATGATTTGGCCTGAGTAATGAACCCCTCTGCCAGACAGAATCCAAACAGCTCTGCCTTACACAGCCGCAGCTGCAGGAGCCAAAAACCTTTGGCTGCAGCTCCTGTCCTGGGAGCCATCAGGATTTCCAGCCATTCCCTAACACTAGGAATAGATACCACACTTGTCTCATCCCAGCTGCACCCTCCCTGCTAAGGTTTGCACTTTGGCAAAATAGGAAGCCCTTTCTACATTTTTCACGTTTTGCTCAATTTTGCGCGCATGATATTTTGTCTTTTTCCTTCGTAGTGACAGCACAACTTACCAGGTGACACGCATTGCTGTTTATCTGCATTGCTGTCTCTTATATGTTGTTTTAATGACAGTTCAAAAAGGCAGAGAGCTACACGGTGTTTAGCTAAAGACAGAGGAACAAAGATGGAGGATGCAGTATGAAAAGGATGACTTATGCGAACACATAAAAAGGTGCATGAAGGCTGAGGGATCAATTTTGAGAGAGAATGCTTTCTTTTTTCTCCTCCTCTCCCTTCCCAAATATGAATTAAATGTAATTTACCTTAAGGTAATTCCTGTTTCTTTTAATTTTGTTCTCCCTTGGATTTTGCTATGAATTAAGAGCTGACTATAGCTAAGATAGTAAGTCACAACAGCCCACTTGTGAGGACTGGATTCGCTTTTTCCTCTTGTTATTTCACCCATGACCAGACTGAGATTTTTTCAGCTTTGTTTTCTATTCAGATTATTAGGATGGAGGTTTTTTGAGACTTTTTGCTAATTAGTGCAATTATGAGAGCTATGACTCTGACTTTTCTGTGCAGAGATTTTTTTTTTTAAATGCTTCTGTTAGATAAATCGTTTGGGACTGTGTTTTATGATCTGACTGCCTGTTTATCCTTGTGCTCTCCCTTCTCACCCCCCCTATTTTGAGATGCCTTTTATGATAACCATCATTTTACTGAGCATAGGTAGATTAATATGTACTTATGATGCGGTTTTGTCAATCAACATGGGATGTCCTTGAGACATGTCTCCATCCTATACAATGGAAGCTACACCTAGGATAATCATAGGTGGAAGTAGCCTGCTGTGAGGCCTCATTTCCAAAGCTGGGTTAACAGACATGGTTCTCTAACTATTCAGTATTCTCTACTCCAGCACATGAGGTAACATGAGGTACTTTCTCTTGCTGTAGAGAAGGCCAAGAATGGAAGCAGAACAGCCTTTTCTGTGGGTTCCAGTCCTATTTTGCATCCTCAGAAGCTATGAAAATTTCCCTGCTGTTCAGTCAGATTTGGATAAGCACCAAAACTTTACAGAGACTATTAAAATAAATATTCAAGCTTTTCTTAATTAGACTGTTGCTAATTCTAAATATCTATAGGTACAACAGCTCAGAAAGTTTTACATCTTTTTCTTCCAAAATAAAAAGTGAAATTATACATGTAAGAAAAATATGTTGGAAATAATATTCTATTCCATTAAATTTTTAAAGGTTTTCTCTGAAAAACAAGCAGTAAAAAAGAGCTTTCTAAGTTCTGTTTTTAATAATGGATAACTGAAAAGGCTATTTTTTTCTTCAACCTGTGAACACTCAATAAAAATAACAGATGCAAATAACATGACTTCATTTTGGTATTTTGGTTTCTATTAAACAAACCACAGCTTTAAGAACTACAGGGGACTTTTCTGTTAGGAGTCCAGAAAAGCTCTGTTAAACTTCAAAGCAGAATTTTATGATATGCAGCTGAGAGTTCCTACAGTTAGCGGTTTGGCAATCTCACATGCCTTCTGTTTTGTTTACGAGAATGTTGAGTATAGTTGACAACCAACACAAACAGGCTGCCTGGCTCCCCAGGAGGGCTTTCTGTACCCCAAGCTCCAGCGTCTGGTTTTGACAGTGTATGCAGAGGCAGCTCGAGGAGGACTGTCTTTCTTCTCTCCCCATCTTCACCTAGAGGAGGGACAGCGGCTGTCCCTTTCCCTGGGGCTCGTGTCTCGGGTAGACCTGTGAGCTGTACTCACCACAGGCCCAAACAGCAGAGCTGGCACCCCATGTTGCTAGGATGGGGGCAAACTCCAGGATGGGGTCTCTCCATAGTGGTAGATTTTGAGCTCTTGGCTAGCCAGCAGGGTGAAGCTTTTGGTGGCTGACCCATTTGTAAATGATGTGCTTGCTTTATGTCTCTCTGTCTCTGGTACATGAACTTGTTCTACAGATCTACCAGGAATAATAATTTTTGATGGCTAAAATCTGCAGATGTACCTTTGAATGATGTGACCAATACACTGTGCTCACAAGCAGGCCCTGTGTAGGCAGGTTTATTATACAGCTGATTTTTGGGATAAGTTCTGTGCTTCAGAATGCACTTCCCAGCACAACTGCAAATGAAATGACTGCCACAGATGCAGGTGCAGTGGACACTAAGTGATGTCTGCCTGCCTGACATTGTCTTCCTTCAATGTGAACAGGGTATAGAAAGTGATAATAACCAGCCTTAAATTACTTGTCTGACTTCTCCTGTTGGTGATCTGGGTTTCCCCCTCTTGTGTTACATGAACATATTAATCTGAAAACTATAGCCTGACTGGTGAAGAAACTCCTAGAGAGCTTGCAATTGTTTGTTGGCTTGGAAAGATTTGTGGTTTTATCTGTTCCAGGGATGTTCCATTGTTCTCAAATGCTGAACCTTTGAGTGAGTTATGAGCCTGAGGAGAGTGAGATGCAGCTATTAATCATTGGCAGCAATGGGTTATCCTCCACGGCATTATGTGCCCTTTTCAGAAGATCACAAAACTGCTGTGGAACTTGAATGGAGAAAAGTAAAGGATAAAGGTCATCTTTATTTCCTCTACTCAACAAAAGTTTTGAAAACAACTTGTCATGAAAGCATTAAAGACCACCCAAAACCTTTGGGCTGAATGATACTGGTTTCCCCCCGCAGAACTTTCCGATTATGAAAGTAACTGTAGAGGAATCTTAGGGCTGAGAGGTACTGTAGACATTGTAACTAACATGCTAACCTTGAAAAGGCTTGGGTTTTACATTCTTCTCTGTTCATGTAGTCCTGTGACCTTCAGAGGAAAGTTCTGTGTTTGGGGTTTTTTCCTACGTTTTCTTTACTAGTGATAATGGCATGCAGAAGTACCTCACAGTCATAGGCATGTTTAAGTGGAAGTGGCTGGATACAAAACAAATGACCTACCTCTGGACACTGGGACTACCCTCTTTTTCCTTTCACACATGAAATATAGTCTTCCCTTTTTTTTGCATGGTGTCTTTGTAGCCCCTTCATTTTCAGCCAGTTGTCCTAGGTCTTTTCCTATAAACTTTAGATACTTGTCTTCATGTTTATAATAGGCTTGGGTAGATTTCCCGTGGCTACCTAGGCTTTCTCAAGCCTAACCCTCAGCCATTTTATGAGGAGTCATTGACTATTTCTCCAGTCATCTTGACCAGTAACAGACCATCCATTATCCATGGCATTATTCTTTGTATTCCCCCAAGAAGAGGGGGAATACCTCTTCATACCATCCTCTGACTCTTCCAGAATCAAAATTCACAGCTGTAATAATTCACAACATCTTTTAATAGTCTGACTTTGTCCTGCTTCAAAAATCTGTTGTTTGCTTATTTGGCGTTATGTGCAGATGTGTAAATCATTCTTTGCTTTTATCAGGCTGAAGTGAAGACCTATATATTCAAATTGGAACCAGATGTGATATTTTAACCTTGTGGTATGAAACAGTAAAAGGAGGTGAAGTCACCACTTCATCCTCTGGGAAATCCTTAAGACCAAATGTCCAGTAAACTGCTGTGCTGGGGTTCAGTAGAGGAATCCCTGGATAAACTCCATGGCCTATGCGGAACTTGGCTGTCTGGAAGGCCAGACTAGATGATCATGACTATCTGTACTGCTCTTAACATTTGGGAACTGGCACTTACAAAATCCAAGAATGTAAAAGCAGTCGAACCATCAAAGTCAGCTGGTTCAATAAAACTGAACATCTCTGTGCACACTATTTGTACAATTTAATGCATTATGATTTCAAGCACCTTAGTATTTCTGAAAGTGGACACTTACTACTTTAACTGTCAGCCATGTCACAGCAGTTGTATGTTGAATAGCTCTTTTTAGGCTATTTCAGAAATGGGTATTACATGGCCTCACCTTCCTCAAGAACTAAGACCCTTTTTAACTGGTATGTAGAAGGCTGCCAAGCTCTCAGTCAGTGCTTGTTTCCAAGTACCAGCCCTCCCAAGGCTGATAGAAACTACAAGTACTGGTCATTTCAGAGACTTCTGGTGTAGAACTCTGTAGAAAAGATTCTGCCAAACCTTAAGCAATGTCCACAAGTGTAGGAAGCACATGACAGGGTTATAATCTGTCGTTGCTTACTCCCTGAGTAAGATATTAAGCTATGATCCATTAAATTGGTTCTATCCTGTTCCTTCAGAATCTTTCCAATGGATTTTATCTCATCAAGGTCCAGCTTGGAAGCAGCATTTGTACTTGTGAGTCAACTGAGAAGAGGGTATTATGATACTTTGCATTGGGCTGCAACCGAGAGGGAAAACTAAGAAAATGTATACTTTTCTTCTAATTTGACTGTAGGGATGGTCTTTGCTAACCAATTCTTTGGGCTATTGTGTGTAAGGATCTTTTGAGCACTGCAGACACATCCCTCTGCCTTTCAGCCTGCCTTCTGTGCTGTTACTTATTGTGGAAGAGGTTTGGGCTAGATCTGTCTTCGGTGTATTGTTGTCTGGGATAGCTAGTAGTTACTGGCGTAATTCATCAGTGTCGTCTTCTTTGCTGCTTCTGCTGGTGTTATTGATATGCCTGTGTCAATGTCTCAAGAACTGCAATGCCAGCAGGTCTGCAGCTAAGAGATTGCAGTATCATGTCTCTTAAGAGACAATCCCAGACTCAGTCCAGTGGTACAGATCTGAACATATTTATTGAGCACATGTGCAGCCTTAGAACACTTCTAACACTCACTGAAGGAAGGATTAGGGCATAGTGTGCTGGTGACTAGGTGAGCAGTCTCAGTACAAAGGCTTCCTAGGACAACTTTGCGCATCCCTATGAGTCTAATTTGATTTAACCCAAGATGAAACCAGTTGATATATTTGCATTTTTGCTGTATCACCTTTTATGGCCATACTATCCCATATCCTTCCAATTCTCTTTTCTCTGAGTCATCCTGTCCTGTGGTAAACTTTTCTTCTTCCTGTCCTTGAAAGCATGCACTCCTGACACCAGCCATCATCAGACATACACAGGTAAGGGGTTGGTGTTTCAGTCAGGTTTCTTAGTAAGATCTGCTTTTGTCATGCCTTAGTAAACTTCTGTGTGGGCAACCACAGTAGCCATTGGCTTTACCAAGACTTGTCTATTTTAGCTAATATATCAGAGGAGGCAACTCCACCCGTGTAGGGTTGACTTACAGCCAAGAATAGAGCCAGGTGTTCCTTTAACTCAGGGTAGCTTTCTTGCATATAAAGGGTTTCTCTAGAGACTATTCTATTTAGATACTTTTGGATATTGACTAAAGCATTCTGAAGTCCTTAAAGTATTTGTCTGCCTATAACTGTAGTCACTTCCCACAAAATAATGAACTTCTGTATTCATCCTGTGGATCTTAGGATATAGGCTCTTGAAAAAGGCAAACCTTGTAATCTGAGAAGATAGCGTTGGGGTGAAATATCATGCTAACAACCTCTATCTCAAACAGAGCAGCACAGAAACTTGTAACTGAAAATATGGGGTGTTTTTTTCTACATTATTACATGTCGCTTTCTTCAGAGGCAAAAAATTGCAGCATAGTGTCACCAGATGCTCCAAAATCTGAATTTCAATCTTACGGAGAATAAATCTAGACAAATCTAGGATGACAGACACGTCAAGAAGAATAACTTTTGTAACTAGTCTGGCAGTAGAATGGATCCAAGTTTTCTGAGCGATAGATAAAAGGCCAGTTGTAAAGGGAGTGGGCTTTTCTCTCTCAAGGAACCATGAGCATATTGGAAAGCAGTAGACAGAGAAATGCTGAACATGAGCAGTTTGAGAAAGCAAGAGATGCTATCTCCTAAATCCTCTGTTGAGGAATGTGTGATAAGTGATCCATACAGATACACTCCTACAAGATAACCCTTTTTTAGGCTGTGCCATATGTTCAAAAACAGCAATCACATTTGTCTTCGTGCTGGAGAGAGGGTGGAGTGATTCATTCCATAGCAAGGTAAAGAAAATTAAAATAATCCATAGAGAAGTGGATTCAGAAATATGTGAAAGTTCTGAGACACTACAGAGAATAAAGAGTACAATATCTGCAGACAATCCCACACAACACATGAGAAAAATAAGACCTAGTGTAAAACCTGTGACAGGCCACCATATATTTACAATATAGAGCGAGAAACTGCACTGGTGGTTACAAAAACACTTCTGTCCATTCATCTTTTCTATGGCCTGCAAAAAGTTGCCAGCATGGTCATTAAAAACCAACTAATTTTCTGAAACATAGTTATAAAGTTTAGTCTGACAGAATAAATTCTTTCTTACTGCTGAGGTGTTAAAACCAATTAAGCATTCTTCAATATTTCATTGAAATTTAATCACCCTGAACTAGAGTTTTACTTTCATTAGGTGCATAGCCACATGAATTTAGGACCAAACTCATCTTTGACTTGTAAGGCTAATATGGAAGAGAAGAACACATGCGTTGTGGGGAATCAGTTGGCTCTGTCTGTAGCTTCTGTTGACTGAGATAAGTTAATTTTAATCTGCCTGTAAGGCACATTAGATAGTAATTTCTCCAAGTTACATAAAAGGCAGCAGCAGTAGAAATTTTCTGCAGTACAGCAGCTATCTCCACTTAATCTATGAATGTAACACTTGCCAAGCACCACGTAATGATTTGTGGAACCATCACAGTAGTACCAGTATTTCCCAATTCAGGTCTAGGGAAAAAGGTTTGCACTGAACATAGAGGAATAGTACAAATACACACCTGCAAAGACAGTGGGTACATGGTCAGGAAAGGACTACACCCTGTATGTCTCTTCTGAAAGCTATCCTAAATCTTAAAGTGAATGAAAGGCTATTGAGGTACTTGGGATTTTTCTTACCTTTAGAAGTAGGAAAAGTCATCTCATCAGTCTAGATGCTCATTCTCTGCTCAAGCAAAAAGCCACTGTGCCCTGGTGAAGTCCTGCCACAAACTGATGGTGAGCCTGCTCAAACTCCACACGTCACATAGACAACACTCTCTTGGCAACCTAGAAAGGAAACAAATCACCATTTAGAAAGCAGACCTCAGAGCCCAGCAGACCTGTAGCCAGTGGTGTGCCCCAGGGATCTGTGCTGAGTCCCATCTCATTCAAATATTCATCCGTCACCTGAACGAGGGTTCAGAGTGCACCATCAGCAACTTTGCCGATGGTACAAAACTGGGAGGGGTGGCTAGCATAGCAGAGGGCTGCACTGCCATTAAGTGAGATCTTGACAGATTAGAGAATTGGGTGAAGAGATAACAAATTAAATTCAATAAGGGCAAGTGTAAGGTACTGTATCCAAAGAGGAGTAACCCCAGGCACTAGTACAGGGTAGGGCTTGACATGCTGGGAAGCAGTCCTGTAGAGGAGGACCTGGGAGTCCTGGTGGACAACAAGCTCTCTATGAGCCAGCAGCGTGTCCTTGTGGCTAAGAAGGCCATTGGGATCCTGGGGTGCAGTAAGAAGAGTGTGATTGAGAAAGGTTATCCTACCCTGACCTGGTGAAGCTGGATCTAAAGTTGTGTGTCTGGTTCTGGGCTCACCACTTCAAGACAGATGGGGAACTACTGGAAAGAGTCCAGTGGAGGCAATGAGGATGATTAGGAGACTGGAGAATCTTTTGTGTGATGAGAGGTTGAAAGAGCTGGAACTATTTAGTCTGGAGAAGACTGAGAGGGGGACCTTATAAACGCTTACAAATAACTAAAGGGTGGTTATCAAGAGGATGAAGCCAGACTTTTTGCAGTGGTGCCCAATTATGGGACCAGGGACAGCAGATGCAAACTGGACCGCAGTTTGGACCACAATAGGAGGAATAAAATTCTTTGCTGTGAGGGTGGCAAAGCACTGGCACAGGCTGTCCAGAGAGGTTGTGGAGTCTCCTTCTCTGGATATATCAAGACCCACCTGGATGCTGTCCCGTGCAAGCTGGTGTAGGTGATCCTGCTTTAACAGGGAGTTTGGACTAGATAATCTTGAAGTCCCTTCCAACCCCTAAGATTCTGCTTCTGTGATTCTGTATTCTCTAAGTGGGCAAAAATTGTGGGTTTAATATCATTGTATATTTGATTTGCTTTTATTCTGTACTCTCCTTTTTTAGCTCTAAGGGTCATTTTTATATGTCCTACTTACTTAAGCTATCTGGAGATAGAGCAGGAAAGCACAGAGAAAATTTTACAGAGAGAAGGAGAGTCTTGTGGGCTTTACACTCAAAACTCTGCAGAGTAGAACAATCTGCCAGACTCTTCCTTCAATATTCACTGCTTTGAAAGTTTTTCAAGCAAAGATAAAGAAAAGTGCATTTTTTCATTTTACTTTCAACAGTACAGGGTGATCTTCCACATATGTTTCCACAGTATTTACTGATTTTTTTCAACAAAATAATTCACAAGTTGTTTTCCATTATCTGTAATGACCTCATATAGATAGATGCAGAAGCTTTTTTTTCTACAGGTGGACAATATAATATCCATGACTGCAAAAACTTTCAGGTATGATGACTAATAATTAAACAAGGTAAAGAAGAAAAAAAAGCCCCAGCAGATCTGTTTGTAGCTATATCAAGAGACTGATAGCACACCTAGCATCTATTGTAGCTGTTTTTCATGTGAAAGCTTATTAACTTACTGATCAGCTGCTCATTTTCTGAGTCTGTTTCATCCTAAAAACGTATTAAGAAAAACTGTGTAAATTAGCCTGTAAGGGAGTAAATCTCAGAAGCCAGGTAAAATTAGTCAGAGAAGTTTAATCATGGAATCATAGAATATGTTAGATTGGAAAGGACCTTTAAAGATCATCTAGTCCAACCACCTGCAGTAAGCAGGGACATCTTCACTAGACCAGGTTGCTCAGAGGCCCCATCAAGCCTGACCTTGATCATTTCCAGGGATGGGGCTTCCACCACCTCTCTGGGCAACCTGTTCCAGTGATCTGCCACCCTCATATTGAAACATAAGAAGAAATTCTAGTCTCTTCTTAATGGTATATCATCAATCCTAAGCAAATCAGTTGTGGTTCTCTGAAACAAAAGGGAGACAACAAATTGGGCAGTCTTATATTTGTAAACTTGTTTATTAGGTAGCCTTGCTTAAAAGTACGTTTCAATCTCTTTCCAAGTATTTCAGACCTTCTGTTTACTGGGTGACAAATAACAAGAAGGGGGCCAGATACATTTTTGCAAAGCATTTGGCTAGAACCTTGTAGAAGAAAATCCAATAAACACTGCTCATGCTTTCCTCTTTGCAGCAGATTCACTATTGGGATGCACAACCTGGTGTCCTGGACTGCTTACACTCAGTTTTTGGGTCTTGCCATTAGCCTGTCAGATGACCCATGCCAAATTCCTTCAGCTTTCTGGGTAACGTGTGAGGAACCAGTATACTGCTTTTTAGTACATTTTTGTTTTCTACTACAAGCCTGTGGCACTTGACTAAGACCCTTTAGCAGGGAAACTTATTTTTAGGTGTTAATGTCATGCTACTATTGGAATCTATCACTGACTTCTTTTTTTCCACCTAGGGTTATTATAAATTAAAACTTGTTTTCTTACTGGATGAATTTCCTTTTCAGTAATGTATTTGTCATTTTTCACATAGTATGGTTTCAGTCCAGGCTCAGCTTTGAAAGAAGCAGGGTGTCTCTGGTTGCTGAGAAGTGCTTTTATTTAATTTTGGTATCACAAACTGAATGGATGTAACC